>JADRCD010203028.1:0-7500 GCA_019843815.1 Montemys delectorum | reverse complement strand
TTGAGAGCCTGTTGTTAGGAAAGGACTACAGGGAAAGGCTTTTGACCCTGACCTGGGATTAGCAGGATCTCCAGGGCCCATGGGTCTCCTTCACTTTAAACTATATGGCTTCTTCCCCCAAGTTACTGGTTTAAGTCTCTGGAACCTGAGGGTAAGGGACAAGCACACTCCGATGCCTGCTCTTAGTGCCCTCTTTGGGGCTTGATCCTGGGGTAGAATTGGCTGAGGACTGGAGGGAGTCCAAGGATGGAGACATTGTGTAAGGAATGTTTCTTAGTTCCTGAAGAAGTGGGAAGGGTACCTACAAAGTGTGTGTCCAGAAGCCATTAAGGCAAATGATAAGTCCCCAGAGGTTGAAGAGGGAGTCCTTCCAAGACTGGCATTCCAGTGTTTGAGAATTTGATACAAGTTGAAAAGCAAATAGACACTTGCATTTTAACAGAAAAATTTGAGGGTGCTGGGCAGTGGTGGTGCACACCTTTAATCCCAGCACTTGGGAAGCAGAGGCAGGCGGATTTCTGAGTTTGAGGCCAGCCAGGTCTACAGAGTGAGTTCTAGGACAGCCAGGGCTGCACAGAGAAACCCTGTCTTGAAAAACAAACAAAAAAAAATTTTTTTTGAGAGATCGGCAGTAGATCCTCTGGAACCCGTGAGAGAGAACTCTAAATTAAGACCTTTCACCAGGCCAAGTGGTGGTAGCACACACCTTTAATCCCAGCACTTGGGAGGCAGGGGCAGGTGCTCTGAGTTCGAGGCCAGCCTGGTCTACGGAGCAAGTTCCAGGATAGCCGGAGCTACACAGAGAAATCTTGTCTAGAAAACATTCAAACAAACAACCCAAAATAACAACAACAACAGAAACCACTCCACCAGGAAAGGAAGGGAAAGATAGTTCCTAGGTTAGTGAGATATGATTAGTTGGGGTGGGGTGGGGGAGATGACTACAGAGAAGTGCATAACAGAAACAGAAAAGGAATCCCAGGATTGCCTCGGCTCTTGGAGTAGTAGGGAGTGGGGAGCAGAGAGGCTGGGTTTGCAGGACAAGTGGTCTGGAGGATTAGAGGAAGCTCTGTAAGAATAAACCCTGAAGGGCGCGACCCCAGAGTTCGCAGAGTGACTGATACCACAGAGTGGTAACTCTCTGCTCTTCCCACAGAAACCCTGATGGACTCTACTACAGCGACGGCTGAGCTGGGCTGGATGGTACATCCCCCATCAGGGGTGAGTTCTGGTCCCTCAAACCCTGCCTGGCTGGCTTCCCAGCATGTTCCAGAGTGTATTGATTGATACCTTGAACATCCTCTCATACCCCAGGCCTTTTCCTCTCTTAAGGGCTGGGCCTCTCACATCTCACCCTCCCCATCCCTATCCTTGGTGGAGTACCCGTTTCCATGACAACAGGGGGGCATTTTGGCCTTTATCCTGTAGAATTTCCCTGGGGGAGGCTGAGAAGTAGGTACTCACATGGCAGGCCCATTTCAGAAGAGGGAAGTATTTCCCTTGAGATTCTGTTCTGGGTCAGAGACCACACCAAATACCTCTTACATGCCATCTCTAACATTGAAGCTTGGAGAGATAGAGCCACCTGCCAGGGCCTGATAATTACTAATGAAGGACTCAGGGTTGCTTGCTTGGTGTGATTTGGGTTTTTGATACTTGGGGATCAGACCTGAGGCCTCATACATTCTACCACTGAGATTTACCTCCCCCCCTCCCCCCGCAAGCTGGGCTTAGATTTATATTAGGGACCAAGTTCTCACCACCCCAGCTTTGAATCCCTGTAAGACAAGATCCCTTGCGTATATACATCTCTGGGTTCTTTTACATTTGTTTTGAGAAAGGGTCTCATGTATCACAGGCTAGCTGCAAACTAGCCGTGTAGCTAAGGATATGACAATGAACTTCTGATCCTCCTGCCTTCGCTTCCCGGATGTCATGATTACAGGTAGGCACCACCATGATCACTTCTGTTCAGCGCTGAGCATGAGACCCGAGTCTTGTACATGCTAGGCAAGCACTCTAGTGACTCAGCACCAGCCCCAGCCCATCCCTGAGTTCTTATTGCATCCTTTGGGTAGGATCTAAGCCCACGTCTGTGTCCCAGTATCTTGAGAGAAAGATGAGACTAGATGGTCCTTCTCTCTCCCTAGCATTGTCTCAGTTCCTCCTGTTCCCTGAGACCATGGGCAGTCCCTTTGCCTCTCTGACTCTGGTTTCTGCACCTGTGAAGTGGTGGTCTTCCCCACTGTTACAGCAAGGTTCCCCCAAAGCATCTAATACTGAGGCTGGCATGGGTTAGCTCCCAATAGAGAATAGCTATAGTAATTATCACCATCAGCATCAGCATCATCATCAATTTTAATAATCACTCTACCTATCCCGTGGTCTCTGGGGAGGCCCCAGACTCTACAGCCCATCCCCCCTTTCCACTCCAGTCTTCTAAGGGGACTCAGCTGCAGCCCTGGGGATCCATACTCCCCCCTCAGGCCTCGCTCTCAATAGGCAGGGCCCCAGGGTCAAGCTTTTTTCTGTGGCTCTTTCTTGTCACCAATTTTCCATCTGCGAAGGCTGCTGGGCCCACAGCCCCACCCTGCCAGTAATGAGGCCAGGCTGGGCTGCAGGGCCCCCGGACGCAATTATTTGGGGTGTTTGGGCTGCAGGGCCTCCGCATGTTAATTAGAGAGAGGGGAGAAAGGCAGAGTGCTCTAATTAAGTGCTCTAATTAAGTTCTGAGGAAGAGCAGCGGTTGTAACAAGGGGCTGACTTTGTCACATGGTGCCACCAGAACGAAAAAAAAAATTAAATGTGATGTAGGGAGCTTCAAAATTGCCACTGAGGCCAGGCCTGCAGGCTCTGGCTTCCCCACTTACATGCACCTTTCACCACATCTCTTCAAGCCCTGCACGGTACGGTCAGCCACCGACATCTTCACAATCATCTGCCAGTCCCACAGCCGCATTTAGCAAATGGGGAAATCAAGGCCCAGAGAGGAGAAAGGAATTGCCCAAGCACATGCAACAGGTCAAGTGTGCTTATTCTGAAGCCATATGAGCAAGCCTGCGCACAGGAGCAGGACTCTATGGCTTGAGTCACGTGGCCTCACCTGTTCAGTCTCATCTCCCCCCTTCTGCAAAATGGCTCTCACATGCTATGTGTGAGAATCGTGACAAGGAAAGAAACCCTGTGAAGGCTTGAGCCTCAGGCCTGGCCTGGATGGGCACAGAGGAAGAGAAAGAAGCTGCTCCCAGTAGGCACTCCAACCCACTGGGGAGGCCGGACCAAGGAGGCAAGGGAGAGTCGATGAGCACAAACACAGGAGGCTTCGGGCAACTGCTGTAACAGGCTCTGAGTAACAAGGGTGTTTGAGGGCTGGGCAGAGCCCAGTGTAGCTCAGTGTCAGAGTGCTTGTGGAGCACGTACAAGCCCCAAGTTCCATCCTCAGGACCACGCCGGGGGGTGGGGGGGAGCAGGGGCACTTGAGAGAGTAATAGAATTGGGAAGAGGCTCAGCCACGGGGATGAGCTCAGCCTGAGTCTGCAGAAGTGTAACAGGGCTCCATGCTCTTTCTATCTGCTCTCAGGCAATCCAGCCCAGCCTGCACAGCATGGAGACTTAGAGGTTCTGGCTGGTTAGTTATGGCTCAGGAAGGGACTCAGAGAGGTAGCTGAGCACCTTCTCCACACAGAGGGGGTGGTTAGCTCCTTCCAGGTACCAGGAAACACCAGTTCCCAGATATTTCAATGGGTACAAGTCCCCAAGGGAAGCTGCTGTACTGAGAACAGACGCTGGCTTCCTACAACCCTAGATCAGTGAGGATATGTGCCATCTTCCTCTGTCAGATTGAGAGTTTCCAAGGGGCAAAGGCAATATCTCTTTCACTGACAGGGAACTCTCTGGGGTTGGGGGAGAGGGTCTGTCTCCTCAATCAAACAAATAGCCCCTATCCTGTGCATGAAGCTGTCTTCTTGTATCAGAAAGTGCTCAGTCTGTACAGGTCCCTTCCAAGGTCCTGCTAGTTGGGTCCTCCTGAGCCCACCGTCTGTGATCCTTTGTCAGATTAGTGAACCCCTGACAGACAGAGCTACGTATCCCATGAGGTCTAGGGAATACCTGAAACAGAGCATATGCCTTCAGACCGTCAGATTGGCATGGTACTCATAGACTGAGAATTTCTCAAGACTTTGTGTCCTCCATCTGATGGAAACACCTCTCCATCATCAGTCTTTATGCCCCTCCCCCCCCCCTAGCCACTTCAGATGGTATTTGGTATTTCCCCCACCCCCCACCCCATGGCTAAGTACCACCTCCCCCATCTGACTAGCATTTCTCCCGCAGTGGGAAGAGGTGAGCGGCTACGACGAGAACATGAACACTATTCGTACATACCAGGTGTGCAATGTCTTTGAGTCAAGCCAGAACAACTGGCTGAGGACCAAATTCATCCGGCGCCGCGGCGCCCACCGCATCCACGTGGAGATGAAGTTCTCGGTGCGGGACTGTAGCAGCATTCCCAGTGTGCCCGGCTCCTGCAAGGAGACCTTCAACCTCTACTACTATGAGGCTGATTTTGACTTAGCCACCAAGACCTTTCCCAACTGGATGGAGAATCCGTGGGTGAAGGTTGACACCATTGCGGCCGATGAGAGTTTCTCCCAGGTGGACCTGGGTGGCCGCGTCATGAAAATCAACACTGAGGTGCGAAGCTTCGGTCCCGTGTCTCGCAGTGGTTTCTACCTGGCCTTCCAGGACTACGGTGGCTGTATGTCCCTCATCGCTGTGCGCGTGTTCTACCGGAAGTGCCCCCGGGTCATCCAGAATGGTGCCGTCTTCCAGGAGACACTGTCGGGGGCTGAGAGCACTTCGCTGGTGGCAGCTCGGGGCAGCTGCATCGCCAATGCTGAAGAAGTGGACGTGCCCATCAAACTCTACTGTAACGGGGACGGCGAATGGCTGGTGCCCATCGGTCGCTGCATGTGCAAGGCGGGCTTCGAGGCTGTGGAGAATGGCACGGTCTGCCGAGGTAAGGGGCCGTGGGGTAGGGCCCTGCAGATGTGTGGTGATAGACCAGGCTGCAGCCTCGGCCTGATTGACAAGGCTAGAGGTTTGGGGTAACCCTGAGGCTTTCCACGGCTGGCTCTGCAAACCCCCTCATAGAGCACTTCCTGGATAATGGTTTGTGTTTATAGAACAGGTATACCGATGTCCTGGGCACTAAGAGACTACAGGAACCTTGTTTTAATTATCATATGATTATTTAGTATGGTAAATGGTGGGTTTTTTTTTTCCTTATTCATTTGTGGAAGTGATGAGTTTTGTGTTTAAGAAAAGAAGTAAGTCATGCAGAGTGACTTTTAGATGTAAGCATCCACTGAACTGGTTCTGGTCTGTACAGGCCAGGCTGAAGCAACAAGACAATAATGGTTATTTCTCCTCCATGCTGCATGGCTGTGATGGGTCAGGCCATGATGGGTCAGGCCATGATGGGTCAGTCGGAGATTCCTTCCCCTGGGAGCTCAGTGATGGAGGAGCCGCTGTTTGGAATGTTACCATCATCACCACAACCTGAGGGGGAGAGTGGGGGAGGGGGCCTGCAAACAGATCTCAATGCGGCCACCTGAAATAACCCTTACCTTTCTACTCTCTGCTCATTCCAAAGGCCAACATAGATAGGTCCGTGGTCACTTGCCATTCAGACATTGGGACAGGCACCTCGGTGGCCAAGCACACCTCAGGGTGAACTATTTTTTTTACCATGTACCAAAGATGTATAGGACGCAATTCACATGAAACCGTTGAGGGCAAGTACTGTTTTCTGAGAAGGGAATTGAGGCTCAGGAAGGTCACACAGTTATCAGGAGATAGAAGAGTCTCACTCGGGCAATATGGCTCCAAATCCCATCCTTGGAACCACCAGGAGCGGCTGCTTCATCAAGGGAAACATGGTCATAAACAACGGTGCAGGGGATGCTTGCACAGGACAAAGGATCATTAAGATGATCTGCAAGCACAAGAGGTTAGTTTGCAGAAGTACCTCATGGTGGTAAGAGGACTGTAAAGGCGGTTAAAACCTGTTACCAATGGCAGCCCTGCCCCTTCTTAACCCAGTGACCTTGGCCAAGTGCAAAGCCATCTCTCATAGGATGGTGTGGAAAGTCAAGAACTTGAGATGTGTAAAATGCTTATCATTGATTCTGTCGTAGGAAGTGCATAACAGATGTCCGCTAAATTTGTTGGTGTGTCCAACGCTGGCCAAGCTGTGCTCAGTGATTGCTATATAGGAGATTGGAGAGCTACTGTGTCATTTCCCACTGGAATATGAGGTGGTGTTGGAGTGCTGGGATGTCCCCCATGCCAGGCTGAGGGGAGCTTAGATTGTGTATAAAACCAGGAAATATTTCCCTGGAAACGCAAATAGGAGCCTCTGGTAAAAATCATCCTTTCTAAGTTTCTCCCTCCATCCTTTCCTGCCTTTGGTTTTCCTCTCTGTAGCCCCAGCTGTCCTGGTCTCTCTGTAGACCAGGTTGGCCTCGAACTCAGATATCTACCTGCCCACACCCAGTTAGGTGTAGTGTTCTCTTGATCCTGGAGGGGTGAATAAGGTTGTACAGAGAATATTTTATGTATTATATGGATGCATCACCTGCCAATCAAAAACACTATAGCCTACAGGAAAGGGTAGACTAGAAAAGGTGGGACGTCCGGGAGGCAGAAAGTATTCAGGTACAGAGCCAGGCATGGGAGATTCGCCTGGGAAGATGAGACGAGACAAATGCTTGGTACCTGAGCACAGTTAACCAGCCACGTGGCAGAATGCAGATTAGAGTAGATCGGTTATAATAAGTTAGAATCTAGTCAGAGAAGAGTCTAACCAGCTATACAGCCAAGGTAATCTATTCTGAGTCTGAGTCTTATTTCTGGGAGCATGGGCCTAGGAGGAAGAACCAGGACCAAATATCTACAGAATTCCTTTTTCCTTGGGAAGCAGCCACATCACTCCCAGAGATGGTTGCTCTGTGTGCTGGGATGTCACAGTGCTAAGTGACAAAGAGTGAAGCCAATGGGTGCTTTCCCAAGACAGTGATGAGATATAAAGGCAGGTCAGGGCTACTGGAAAGTTCCACTTCTCAGGAAAGAAATGGAGAAGTGAGGGAAAGGACCTTTGAGTGTGGTGTGTGTGTGTGTGTGTGTGTGTGTGTGTGTGTGTGTGTGGTGTGTGTGTGTGTGGTGTGTGTGTGTGTGTGTGTGTGTGTGTAAGGCAACACATTCTTTGTATTATTGTTTTTATTTGTATGTATGGGTATTTTGCCTGCATGTATATCTATGCACTGTATGTGTGCCTAATATCCAAAGAGTCCAGAAGAGGGCACCAGCTCCCAGAATTAGAGGTACAGTTGTGAACAGTGGGGTGGGTGCTGGGAACTAAACTAGGTCCTCTGCAAGAGAAACTAGTGCTCTTAACCACTGAGCCACCTCTCCAGACCCCTGTTGTATCTTTTTTTT
>JADRCD010203027.1:0-16951 GCA_019843815.1 Montemys delectorum | reverse complement strand
GTGTGTGTGTGTGTGTGTGTGTGTGTGTGTGTTGCAGTGCTAGGATTGAACCCCAGGCTTCCTCCGTCTTTGACTGCTGCTGAGCTACACCCCACTCCCAGGAAACACAGCCCCATCCTAGTGTCTTCTCGCTTACTTTGCTTCATTCTGCCATTCCTTTGTTCATTTGCAGGCACTGTGTCCATTTGCGTGGCTGCTTTTCTGCTTCTCAAGCAAGTTTGTAGTGACCCTCTCTAGTTTAAGATTCTTTGATCTGTGGGCTATCACTTTCTGCAGTTTTGGAAGACTTCCAGGTCTTTCTTTTACACTTGACTCTGAGTTCTTTCTTCGGTGATGTCTAATCTGCCCTTGATCAGTCTGGTCTTCATTTGAAGTGTTTTAAACATTCAGTTCTGAAAATTCTATTCAGATCTTTTCTCATGCCCTTCATAGTTGTGCCGACCTTTATTGTTGTTTTATTTTATGTATATGGGTGTTTTGCCTGGGAATCTAGCCCAAGTCTTCTAGAAGAGCAGGTGGTGTTCTTAGCCACTGAGCCATCTCCTCAGCAACGAGGACTTACCCTTTTAAACATATGAATACAGGCATGAAACTTCTTTTCTGTTTGAAAATTTTACATGTCTTTCTTACCGAGGGGCTTCGTGACAAGGCGTGCATGTGGGGTCAGTAGACAACTAGCAGGACTTGGTTTTCTCTCTCCGTGGTGTGGGTCCTGACGATCCTGAACACGGATCGTCACGATTGGTAGCAAGCCTGTAGCATCCATCCCTGGGCTGATTTTAGCCGATGATTCGCTGTTGCTCTGCTTGCTGCTGGCTGTTGTGAACTTTACCTTGGTATAAGATATTTTTGTTTCTATACACATGATTGTTTAAAAACGGTATTTTATAAGTTCTTTGAGAATTTCAAACAGTATTTTGGATCATATTCAACCCCCTAAGTCACTCAGATGCATCCCCACCCTAACCACCCAACTTCACTATCACATTCTCTCTGGTCCCTCTCTCTCTCCCTCCCACTCCCCTCTCTCTCCAAACCATGGAGTCTAGTTTGTGTTCCCAAATACACCTGGGTGTGGAGCCTGCCCTAGGAGCTTTAAGGGTCACACCCTTAAAACCAGTTCTTCCTTTTCCAGGAGTTATCAAATGCCCTTAGTTCCTGAGCCAATGGTCGGACTTCCTCCCGCCCCAACACACACACTAGGATTTGGTCCCCCCCCCAACACTTAGGATTTGGTCTAGCCTGAGTTTGCACAGATCTTGTGCATGCTAGCTCAATTGTTGTGAGTTAATTTGTACCTTGCTGTATCCAGGAAACCCTGATTGCTTATGGTTATGAACCACCACCCCTAGCTCTTAGAAGAGCTCTGCTCCTTCTTTCATGATGATCTCTGAGCCTTGAGGGGAGGGCTAGGATACAGCTGTTCCATTTAGAGCCAAGGTCTCCACACCCTCTAATTACACTTTTTTTTCTATTTGTTTTTCTGTGTAGCCCTGGCTGCTCTGGAGCTCACTCTATAGATCAGGCTGGCCTGGAACTCAGGAATAAAGTCATGCACTACCACACCCAGGTCTCTATATAGATTCTCTCTCTCTCTTTTTTTTTAAAGATTTATTTATTTACTTTAAGTATGTGAGTGCACTGTAGCTATACAGATGGCTGTGAGCCTTCACGTGGTTGTTGGGAATTGAATTCTAGGACTTCTGCTCCCTCCAGTCAACCCTGCTCGCTCAGTCCCAGCTTGCTCTGGCCCAAAGATTTATTTATTACTATACATAAGTATTTATTTATTTATTTATTTATTTATTTATTTATTATACATAAGTACACTGTAGCTGACTTCAGACTCATCAGAAGAGGGCATCAGATCTCATTACAGGTGGTTGTGAGCCACCATGTGGTTGCTGGGATCCGAACTCAGGACCTTCGGAAGAGCAGTCAGTGCTCTTACCCACTGAGCCACCTCGCCAGCCCCTCTATATACATTCTTAAGCTTTGTCCTCAGCTATAGGTACTGGAGTTAATCTGATCCTTTCAAGTTTTACTTCTGTAACTGGCCAGTTGAATCCAGATCTCTACCAAGGCTGGGGCTGATGAAACCTCACAAATGAGGCAGGATGGTCTGTTTGTTTGCTGCCCAGTGATCTATGGGTCCCAAGGCACATAACTCAAAGCCTCTTTCTGGGTGCACTTTACCTGCACTGATCCAGCCAGTTCTAATCTGAGCGCTAAGAGATGGCTCAACAAGGGCTATCACTCTGAGTGCCTTATGTTTGGTCTGGCCCTGTATACAACTGTGAGTCCCATTTCAGCTTACTTAAGAGGTCACCAGTCCCCCCCAGCATTGCCTCAAGATCCGGTGTCACGGGTCGACTGTGAGCCTTTCTTGCCTGCCCCATACTCTCTCTGGACCTCCTGTAGGAAAGGCCCCTGGGCACGTGCCACCGCTTCCCTCGGGGCCCAACCAAGGTCTTCTTTCTTTCTCAGAGCCAGTGCAACAGGACAGCAGCCCCTCCCTGCTGGTTCTAGCCAAGTTCCACCCTTCAGACAGACCTACCTACCAGGTACAGAGACTGCTTGGAGTCAGTGGCATCTTCCTGAGAGTTGGGATCTGTTCCCAGCCCTTGAGAGGTTCCAGCACTGACAAGACTGGGTTGGTCTACCTCTCTGCAGTGGGACATATCGAGACCAGAGCCAGAAACAGAAGGGTCCAGAGCCTTCCACCGCTTCACTATTGCAGTGCTGGAGCAGAGTCTGAGAGACGAAGAGCTACGTGCACAGTACCAGATTGCGGTGCTACGACTGCGTGAGCTGGCCCTGGAGGAAAAGGCCCGTGCGGAGCTGGCCTGCCTAGAGCATCAGATAGGGTGAGCTCGTGCTTGTGGCAGGTTCTGCTTCACCCCTGCCAGGGTGCACCCTGCCTCCACCCACCCACCCACCCAACCTGCAAGACAGCTATAGTGATCCAGGTGTGATAGGCATTTGCAGAAGTTCAGGTAAGATAGTAAAGTGTCCCAAATAAAACTAAAATGAAAAACAGTCACCGCCCCCTTCTATGTGATATTGTTCCCCTCTACATGTTTGTAGCATTTCCAGGGTTTCTCAGTGCTGATGGGGGCTTAGGCCTCACGTACTGCTCAACACATGGGCTATGCGTTCCCTCAGCCTGTCCTCAGTTACACCTTCAGCGTGCACCCAACTTTTCACCATTGTGAACGTTGAGGGCCTGTTTCCTTAGGAGGATTTCTTAGACACGGTATTTCCTATATGTGAGAGGCATCCAAAAGCCTCTTGGCCTTGTTGGGGCCAGCCTCCGAAGGGTCCTCCATTCACAGCCCACCACCTGGCCATGCCATGCTGAGGGTGGCATAGGCCTTGGTGTCAGTGGAGAACCCCTTGCTTGCATGTGGTCTCCATCTCCCTGTCATCTTAGGCCTTAATCCCCTAGACCGTGAGACACTCATTAACATGGTGGGAGGGAAGACTGACAGCCCAGGCTGGGGCCCCCAGGCCCCCAGACTCTAGTGTCTGCTCTATAGGGGGACGTCTAGGTGGACCTGGCTACTGGGGTTTCCCTGGTCCTGGTTTATGGCTCTCCTTCTGAACAGACCCTCATGGCTGCCTGTGGCTTTTTCCTTCCCCTAGGTGCCTGGGTAATGTAGGATGTGAAGCAGCACGGGCCACTCTGTGTGAAAAGCAGCAACAAACCTTCAGCAGACTTGAGGAGGAACGGGTAGGTGTGGGAGAGGAGTGGTCACTCAGAAGTGGCCCTTCAGCCCTCCCAGTGGAGGGCCCAGAATAACCCTGTGCCACAGGATAGCCTTAAACTCTTGCTCTTCTAATGCTGCTTAGAACCATGTGGTGCCAGGAAGAGCCCATGGTCAGAGGATTTCAAATCTAGGCTGGCACATGGCCCTATATATCCCTGGGTCTAAACCAGGCTTAGACTCCTGCTAGCTGTGGCCTGCAATAAGTAGCCTGGCTTCTGGGGACTTCAAGTCGCCACTGAATAGCAGCAGTGTCTGTTTCCTAGGTCTTGGGAGGATTTTAGAATAAAGGGGTGTTAGAGAGGCAGGGCAGTGGCCAACACGTGGAGTATGGGCAGGGATAAGCTGGGCCTGCTTGGTATGGGAGCCATTTGGTGCGTAAGTACCCCAGTGGCTCTCCTGCCTTTGGCTGGGACCTCCTGACCAAAAGCAGAGGAAAGCAATAGCCAAGAGGCTGAGCAAGGAGAACCAGACAAGAGGCCCATGGAGGGGAGAGAGGGCCAGGCAACACAAGAAGCAGAGGTCCAGATGCTCCCTCCCTGTCCCTGTGTCCTGAGATTTTTTTTCCCCCCTCTGGAACTTCAGAGGGAAATCCAGTACCTGAAGAAGGTGTACTTGTCCCTGCACCGCAGTAGGAAGCAGCTCCTGCAACATCAGCAGTCTATCCTCAATGTGCAGAGCTCTATGGCCCACTTGCAACAGGAGCTCCAGGTTCGATCCCAGCTGCTGAAGGTGGGCACTCCCAGTCTCTTCACCTGGCTTCTCTGTGTCATGTTTGTCATCATTGGTGGCAAGGGTCTGGGGCTGGGTAATTGTGCAGAGAGAGAAGATCACCTGTTGGGGCCCCTGCAGTGGAAGAGCCAGACTTCCAAGCTATGGTAGTTAAGACAGACCAAGGGTGGACGAAAGACCCTGTGGGAGGTGGTGAGTCTAACAGAGGGAAGGGAGAGAAAGAGTCTCCCTGGGGGAGGCCCAGGGTATCACTCAGAAGAGCCAGCAGTAAGAGAGTAGCAGTGGGGACTTCTGTGTCCCCCAGCAGATCTGGGGTCCACTGGAGAGGCAGGATACTCAGACAAGACACTGAGAGGCAGAGGGAAGCAGATCTCTGAGTTCAAGGCCAACCTTATCTATAGATAGAGTTCCAGGACAAGGTGAGGTACACAGAGAAACGCTATCTTTTTTTTTTTAAAGATTTATTTACTTATTATAAATAAATACACTATTGCTGTCTTCAGACACTCTGGAAGACGGTGTCAGATCTCGTTATGGATGGTTGTGAGCCACCATGTGGCTGCTGGGATTTGAACTTAGGACCTTCAGAAGAGCAGTTGGGGCTCTTAACCGCTGAGCCATCTCTCCAGCCCCAAGAAACTCTGTCTTAAAAAAACAAAACGAAACAAAAACAAAAAACTCCACTGTCAATGAACCAGAGTCCCTTGCTATTCTCACAAAGCTGAGAGCATGAAAGCGTGCATGAATGAGGGCAAGGTCACTTTGTGCTCCCCTAATTCTGTTCGTAAGGGACAGTGTGGTCTCACCTTAAGGGTAGGGACAAAAATTGGGTGAGCTGCTCCCTGTAGCATATGCCATAGGCCAGCCTTCAGGAGAGGAGACTCTGGGCTGCCTAACTAGAGTACTCCATTCCTCTGGGCAACTTTGGGCAGAAATGCTAGCTGTCTTTTGTCTGCATCTTTCAGTTGAAGTGTAGGCCTGATAAAGACAGGGCAGCTTGTTCCAGCTGGGGTCCACTCCCATGGGAGCAAGCCACCCTCAGCACTGAAGCTGTCCAGAATTGGCTACTGCCACGTGCATCTGCCTCCTGCTTTTCTAAGGAGGAGACTAGTGGTCACACCAGGCTTAATTACCCTGTGCTGTTTTTACTAGAGTTGCAGCCCTAGAGTCAAGACGGCCTGGAAAGAGGTCTCCGAGGCAAGTCAGAAAATGGAGGGGCCCAGGTCTGGAAGCCCCCAAAGCCACCCCCCTCAGGAAATCTCTGAGAGCTCAGAAATTGCACAGTGAGTGGTCAGGGTTGAGGGGAGGGGAGCTGGCCACCTGGCAAGCCTGACAAGCCTTTCGTGGGTTTGCCTTCTCCCTTTGGACTCCACTACACTCAGCTTCTCCCAGGAAGGGCAGGGGAGGATAGAGCTGCCCTGAGCTCCAGGGAAGAACAGACAGCAGCCACACATACTGGCTCTGCTTGGCAGGGGTGTGGACACAAGGAGCTTCCTCGAGTGCGCCTGTGGCTGCGAAGTGCCAGAGCACTTGCCAGCCTGGCTTGGGATAGCAGGCAGCACGCCTGTGACCGCGCCAGTCTCTGGGACTACTGTAGGGTTTTTCTGTGGTCAGCAGCAGCTGAACTCTTTCTGAGGCCTGGCCACCAAGGTCATTTGCAGCAAAAGACAGTGAGGTTCTGCCTGTGCTTGGAGGGGTGTGAGGGGTGTCCCTTGACCACAGCAGGACTTTTCCCATAGGGACCTTCCTGGCTTCCCCATGCTAGAAACACTGTGTTCTATCCTGCCAAGCAGCATTGTCGGAGTAGGGGTGATCTGGAGATGGTTCTCACCCTGGCCATCCCCTCTTCCTCAGACACCCACTGCCAGCCCTGGGGATCTATTACCACCCAAGCCCTAGCCATTGGTTCCTGGGCTCCCTCCTTCTACCTTAAGGGATGGGATGGGGACTGAATGAGCCGCCTCTATGAAGCACCTGCCTCAGGCTGGCCTGCAAGAGGTGGAATCTTCTAGAGCTTTCTTTGGTGCCTCTCACCAGCCTTGGCAAGAACAGACCCTCTGTGCCCTCCTCTCTGTGCCTGTCAGCAAGGTGCGGGCTATGCCAAGATAGCATACCTGTTCCTGCTCTATAGCACTTGCTGCTTGGGACTTCCTGGAGTCTGAAGCTTTCTCCAACCAGAGGTCCTCCTTTTGAACCTCTAGAATTTTCCCAGGGTACTAAGAGGCAGGCTGGCTGCTGCTGACATGATGGTGGGCCTGGACCACAAGGTGGGGGATCAGAAGCTCCTAGGTCCCCACCCATGTCCCTGTAGTGACTACTCCATCTGAGGCCCTACTTCAGAAGTTGCTGAGTGAAGAGGGACCAAGACCCTGTCTTCTGCTTGTCTACTGGCTACAGTTGCCCCTAAATGTAGCCCAAAGGGGGTTCTGGGGACAAGGGCTGAGTGTACAGTCACATCTATTCTACTGTGTCTTGCCCTGCAGCCTTTCCTCTGAGCAGAAGGAAGTGATATCTCCCCAGACAACTTCAGTTGGGGATGAGTACCTGCAGCTTCTCAGGCTGAACCAAGCAGATGGCATATCTGGGACCAGAAACCTATCCACGGAGAGCGGACATGATAGCCAAGGTAGTTCAGGGCAGTGGCAGTGACCTGCCAAGAACAGACAATCCCTTAGTCAGTTGGCCCCAGCCCTCTGTGGGGGCAGCATTAAACTTGGGGTAAGACAGTCCTACGTACTAGGCCGCCAGGCCAGTGTATGACCTGGGTTACCCAAGCCTCACTCTGTAGTCTTAAGTTGCATCAAAGTGTTCACTGGGCTGGTTCACAGGAGGCCTACCCCTCACAATACCGGAGACATAGAAACTGGATGCCACAGGGAACTGCCCAGGCAGGCTCCCTTGCTGCAGAGGGCTCCTGGCAGGTGAAGCTGCTCAGAGCCAATCTGGCCTGTCACCTAGTGCAGGCCTAAGGCTGTCTACAGGCAGGTCAAAAGAAACCTGTCAGAGCAGCAAGGATTAGGACTGAGCATGCCCTTCCCTGGGATAAGGGGAGTCCAGTTTCCTGGTTCAGGCAGAACTCCTAGGCAGGAACTTTAGTGGGAAGCAGTCTACTGTGATTCCTGGTTGTCCCCGCCTTTCCATGGCCTGGCAGGTTTGCTTGCTGTCCCACCAGGAAGTATCCCTCCTGCATTTCCTGTCCCCATCAGCCCATGGGCAGTGGGCATGATGGCTCAGCCTGTGCCCCATTCTGCCCCCACCATATTCCTCCCTTCCCTGACCGCAGTCTTTCCCTATGATCAATGTCATGTCCATTTCTGGTACCTGCCACAATAGAGTTCTGCAGACAAATATACACACTCACATGCCGGAAGTGAGAAATCTACATTCCTTCCAAAGGCTGCAGGGCAGGGCCCTTCTAGCTCCTTTGGCTCCAGATGTTCCTAGAGCTAAGGCTGGACAGTCTCTGCCCCACTGTGCCTGCCTCTTTTCTCCTGTGTCTACTTCTGCTCTTCTTCTATCTCTTTTAAAGAGTTGGACTGGCCCAACTCTAAGAATGTGTCTAGAGATTCTTAATTATATCTGAAAAGGCTCTCTTACAAATAAAAACACATTCCTGAGTTTTGCAAGTTATGATTTGAACAGCACAATAGCTTGGACTCCAGGGTCCCCAGGCACAGTCTGGGGGACAGAGGGTGGAGCCGATCCCTCTAGGACATCCATGGTCAGGGATGCTGAAGAGTTTTGGGCATGAGGTAGAGGACCATTCAGCATCATGACCAGAGGATGGTGCAGGTATGGAGGGAGGGTGTTAGGGACAGCGTGGGGGCCCTTGGATCCCCAGTCCTCACAGAGAGGAAAAGCAGCTCCAAAGCAGCAGACTGTGTGCTGCCTCCAAGTCTTGGGTTCTGCACAGGCCGGTCAGTATGAGTGACCCTAGCAATTATGTCTTTCAGGGTCTGGAAAATATCCTTGTGTCTTTCTCCCTGGTCTGCTGCACTTGAGCTCTCTGGACCCTGGACATCAGAAAAACTCAACTGCTCCAGTATGTAGCCCTTAGGAAGTTCGTTTCCCCAGCCCTGCCTGTGTGGGAACCATCCCCTGCCATTCTGCCAGTCTACAGCTTGATCTTGGTCTGGACTCTTCGGTGCCCATGTGCTAGCCCCTGTGGTGCTGGTGGCCCCTGGTCACCCTAGTGCTAGAGTTCTCTCCATAGGTAGCTCTTGTACCCTTTGGTATATCTTCCCTTCTATCTTGTTGATGCAGGCCACCAAGAAAGATGGAGGCTCAGCCTCTCATCCAAAGCCACAGGAGGCCAAGGAACTGCCTCCTCCAGGTAAGGCCACTGCAGATGGTCTGTGGACCACCCTATATGGATCTTATCAGAACTTTCCCTCCATCCTGTGGACCCTGTCCAAGGCTGGTGTTCAGCGGTCAAGCAAGGATAGGGAGGCCCCCAGGGAAATTCGAAGAGGATGAATGCTCATAGCACCCCCACCGTGACCACAGACCCCTTCGTAGCTAGAAGACTGGCCGACTCTATTGCCCATTGGAGATGATTTGACTGCTCCTCTGGGGACATTAAAGACAATTCTTGGTCTGATCATTTCAGCTGCAGCTTGGCTTTATGTAGACATTTCCAAGAGCTTAGAAATCAGCACCGACAGAAGCATCCTCATTAGCTGACCACAGTTTTATACCTATCAAATTCTTCACTTTCTGAACTGTGTACTTGGCCCCGAGGCCTCCCTGAGGGTAGAATGCCTGGTCTGTAGGGAGTGAGAGAGTCCACTTCTCCCTCTGGGGGTTGCCCATGGTCTGGCTGGCTCTCAGAATGGAGGCCACCTCTGAGTTCCCCACCCCTGCGTCCCAGCCCCGAGTTCAGGAGCTCCACCATTCTACCTATTACTGAACACTACCCTTAGAAGCAGGAAGGATGTTAAATCTTACCCGACTCTGCTGGACCAAGGCACTCTTTGCATTAGGGGCCAAAGAGTGTGAGTTTCAAGTCAGGTAGAGTAGGAAAAACTAGACCTTCACATTGCATGAGGATTATCCAAGAATTAGGGCAGATGGGATTCCCTAGGTGTCCAAAGGTGACGGCGATCTGGTCCATGCAGAGCCGATTTCCATGACTTCCCCTTCTGCTGGAGTCACACTTCTCTTGGCCATTGTTCAGGGCTCTGTGGACATTTATCTGTTCAGCCTGGTGCCCTTCGCCATTCGTGTTGCTCTCTGCTGCCCTATGGCCATGTGTGCACTAGCTGTCATGTGCAGCCATCCACTGTCTACACCACACTCAGACCCTTGTTGTCTCTTGAGGTGAGCACACTTACCAACCACCCTGCAGATGAAGAGATTGGAGCCTGAGAACTAAAGTACCTGGACCATGATAATGGAGCTTGTTAGAGATGGTCCAGGATGCTCTAGGTTGACTCAGTACTAGCTGCTCCCAGGCCTATTCTTGCCTGAGTGCCCACGCCCTTCAGGACTGTGCTAGAGGGCCTCAGCATAGCTGTGAGATAGGAAAAGGGACAGCTTTGGCAAGGGTTCCCCAGTGACCTGTGGGAGGGTCCCCAAAGGAGGAAAAGAGAGCCTGGAACTCAGAGAACAGCCTGCTTCTGCCTCCTAACTGCTAGCTTGTGTTAAAGGTGTTCCACCACACCTGACAATAGAGCTATACATTTTAATTGATTTTTCCTTATGTTCTTTTTCCCTGGGACTTCATATCACTAACTACCCAACAATAATAATTTGGGAAGCACAAAATCACATTTTTTTTTTCAGGGTTTCTCTGTGTAGCCCTGGCTGTCCTGGAACTCACTCTGTAGACCAGGCTAGCCTCGAACTCAGAAATCTGCCTGCCTCTGCCCCTCAAGTGCTGGATTAAAGGCAGGCACCACCACTGCCCAGCTCAAATCACATCTTTTGTGTCCTCGCACTAACCAAGTGCCACAGTCAAGTCTTGCATCCATTTTGAATTTTCACATCCCACCCCCAAGGGAGCCACTCCCTCCCCCCTCCCCCCGCCTTGCATCTACACCTGCCAGCATTCATAATCTGTTTATCCCACAGGAAACCTACAGACCAAGGCCAGTGCAGCCTGGGCAGTGGAGAGGCCCTTGGCAACTACAGACAGCCGTGCTTGGAGCCTGCATGGACAGTGTGGGCAGTCTCTAAGTGGAGATGGTCCTTGTCCCCAGGAAGCCAGAGTGAGTCAGGGTGTGGCCATGTGCTGTGTGCTGGCTAGAGGGAGCATTGGCTTGCTGTGTGGGCTCTAAGGCCACCTTGTACATAGGGCTCTTGAGGGTTGAAGGCTCAGAGAGCATTCCAGGCAGTTCATCCAAAAGTTACAGATTCCATGGGTCTCACCTTGAATTCTACACTTGAGCAGAAAGAAAGTCTTCCCAGGGCTAAAGGGGGTGTTGGGGGGTTGGGATCTTTGGGGCCCTCTTCAATGCTTTATTCCTTAGCAGCAGTCTCTGAAAGCACAGTCTTTGATTCCCCAGCGGAGCAAGCGTGGGAGGCCCTGACCGACCTCTTTCTATGTATTCCCAGCAGGTGGCTGAAAACAGAACAAACCAAGCGCTGGATGTTTCCAGAAGCTCTGAGGAGGAACCCCAGGAAGAGGCACACTGGCAGTCAGAGCAGCAAAGGTGTGGAGCATGGGTAGGGTAAGGCACTGAAGCGTGGAAACGATCTCAGTCAGAGTCTGGAACTTCCCGATGCCTAGCCCCACCCTTCCTGGCTCCCGCTGTACACCACCTACTGGGTCTGACGCCCTCTTAGTATCAAAATTATTGATACTCAGTGAAGGACCAAGGTGCAGCTGGTGGTTGCAGGTGTCTAGAAGCATCACCTAATCAAGGTGGCCTGTGGTCAGATGTCATCTGTCATCTGTCACCCCCCTCATCCCCATCAAAGGCAGAGTCCCAGGTAACCCTGGGTGGCAATGGTCACTTCCAATAGTGAGTGACCGGCAGGGCTGTTCCTAAGAGTGTGGCATGGGGGTCACTGGCTGTAAGTGCTGGGGCAAGGGCAGCTGGAAGGAAAGACTTTTTCCCCAGCAGCCACGACTTCACCATATACTTGCAGGGGAGAAGCCTGTCAGCAGGAGACTCCAGACATCTGCTTAGCCCACTTGGAAGCTGAGCAGGACACTACTTCTCCAGGTGAGGCTCCCATCACTTTAGGACCCAACACCCGCTCCAGAGCTGGCTCAGAGACCAACAAGTCTTCACTTAGCGACTCTCCAAAACCAGTTCTTGGATCTAAGCAAGGCATATCGCCCTGCTCTGTACACTGCCTTGGGTAGGATGGGGGAACCCCGGTGACCCCTTCCCCCAGGGCTGCAGGCTGAGTCTAAAACTTGAAAGCAAGCCAAGTAGTGCCACCCACCAGATCCAACAGCTGCTGAGGTGTTGTAGGCGGAGTCCAGACGCATGTGACCCACCAGTAGGGAGGGAACTGCAACAGCTAACTGGGGTTTGTCAAAGGCCTAAGCACACTGATATCATTGCTTTTTTAATGTCTTCAGTTGGAAACTCCTTTTGGGGGGACTGCCCTTGCTCTCTACAGAAGTGTAATGCTGCTTCTGGGATAGTCTGCCATGTAGGGTGCGGTAACTGTGAGCCACTCCTTGCTTCAATCCATCTCAGCAGCTCCTGTGGCCTGTGGGCCTGAAACACAGCCTGCCTGGCACCTAGACAGCCCTCCATGCCAGTCTGCTGCCATCCTGGACCTGTGTTCTGAGACTGCTTCTAGGGACCACTCAGGCTCTTCTGAAGGCCCTGCCTTATCCCTCAGCCACTCAGTGGGCCCAGCAAGCAGCCTTTCCTGTTCATCTCTGCAGGAGTTTCAGAGAGCCACAGCCACCCTAGTCCAACTTTCTAGCAGTTCCACATCCCTGTCCACCTTAGGAGCTGGAGATACCTTCCTACATGCAGATCCCAGCTGGTCTAGGGAGCTTTCTGCTCACGATTCCTGGGAGGAACCAGGCCTACCTTCATTCTGTGGCCTCCACCAGAGCCTTCCTCAGTTGGAAGGGGTTCCTAGGAATGTAGGACAAGTGACCCCACAGAGACTGGAAGATGGCGGGGTTAAACTCCTCAGTGGCTTCTCTGAGGAGGTAGCTGTGGCAGCAGGCTTAGAGCCAGACTACAGCTCCCTTCAGGCTGACTGGCCACTGCAGTTCCCACGTGCTCCTTCTCCAAGGTTAGGGTCAGAGCTGTCAGAGTCCTCCAGTCAAATCTGGGAAGAGAACAGTGAGAACCTTGTAGAACCTAGCCCTCGTGTTGAGCCAGACTCAGGGAGCTCCTTGCCTGCAAATGATTCATTGGACCTGGAAGGCAGTGGAGGATCTCATACCAGTCACACCTCCTCAGGTCCTGGGGGAGAACAAGAAGCTTCCAGAACCCATAGGAGTCTGAGTGATATGTCTAATACAGGGAAAGCCAGGCAGATGTCCCCTGTGGCCACCTTCACAGTGTTCCCACCCCAGAGTCCGGCTATCAGTGATTTGACTCTGTCACTGTCCGTTCCTTTGGACACAACCTCCTCGGATGGGGCAGGTCTCAGTAACCTAAACATGCTTACTGAGGCCTCAGCTGGCTGCCAGGAGGAACCCCAGGATGCTGATACAAGCCCATCCATGCAGCGGAAGCCCCTACAGGCCTCACCTGATCCTAAGGCCGCTATTACCCTGCAGGTGTCTTCTGAGGGTACAGCTCCCTATGTTACAGAGGTGGTCAGTCCCTCATGTGTCTCTGGCTTCTTGACTGAAATACTGTCTCCTGTGGACGAGGAGCTATCTTATGGCAGTGGGGACCTTACATCTTCCATCCACAGGGTCGCCTACCTCCTTCCACCCCCTCCCACTCCCCAAGCAAAGAGTGATCTCAATGAGCCCAGCCTCAGCTCAGAAGACTTCCCTACCCCACCCAAGGAGGCCATGTTTTCAGGTGACTCACTGGACACCCTAGGAGAGGATACATCCATTAATGCTGAGGACATGTCCTTGTCTGAGGAGGCTCTGGAGGAAGTCCTTTCCCTGGGGCCTCAGGAGTCAGGGCACCACCTGGGAGCACCTGGGCAAGATGGAGACCTGGGTGACTCAAATTCAACATCTCCCTTGAGTAATTGGGTAGTCAGTGCCCCTGGGAGGTCCCCAAGACTGTCAACTCAGGCCCCGAGTTCATCCCCAGTGACTTGTGTGGCCAGGGAAGATCTTCAGGCCTCAGACAGTGGACCCTGGAAAGGGGTACAGTATTTTGAGGGTGCAGAGCACTGGCAAGGGATAGAACACGTCTTAGACAGAAGAGCAGCCACATCTTTACCCTCCTGGTCCGCACTTTCTGAAGTCTCACCCCCAGGCCCAGTGCCCTTGATGCCCAGTGGCCATGCTGAGTCCCTCAAGCACATAAGTGAGGAGGAGAAGGCAGGCCAGAACAATTGGACAGAGGACCAGCCCAAGCTCCAGGACTTGATGGACGCACAGCAGTTTCCTAGGAGAGACTGGGTTTTTAACCCTGTCTCTGAAGGGGCCTGTGCTGATCTTCTAGGGACAGGAGATGCTGGGCCAGTGGATGTAGTATCCACCCAGCTCAGCAGGAAGATCTTGTGTGACTCTCTTGCTGCACTGTCAGGGCTAGTCCCTGAAGACAGTCCCTAGATGTGTGCTCTGAAAGATGATAGAAACTCATAGACATCTGACATGCCACTGTGTGTGTGTGTGTGTGTGTGTGTGTGTGTGTGTGTGTGTGTCTGTCTGTCTGTCTGTCTGTCTGTCTGTCTGTCTGTCTGTCTGTCTGTCTGTCTGTCTGTCTGTCTCTGCCTGCCTGCCTGCCTGCCTGTTTGTCTTCTGTCTGTCTGATTTGAGGGACCTGGGCTTCCCATTGTGGACTGTCACATCTCAGCTGGCTGGCAGAATGGTCATCTGAATCAGTCAATAGTCTTGAGTTCTCACCATGCCAATCATGGGCTGGCTCTGTATGGATTTCTCCCTGCAGAGTAATTCCCTGATTTTTCCACAACTTCTGTCGGGCTCTTAAATGGCCTAAATCTCAGTGATGGAGGCATGCATCAAAAGCTATGTAGGGTGGTGTCCAGTGGCTGACCAAGGAAAGCCCAGAAGGCCAGAGGCTCCAGCTAGTATGAGGTAATGTTGGAGTCAGTGGGGCCAAGGGGGAAAAGTGGTTTCAGAGGCCACTAGGGGAAAGGTGATTAGGCTACAGAGACAAGCTGTCCTGGGCTTTGTCTCAGCCTGCAAAGACCCAGTGTTCACTCTGTGTGTGTGTGTGTGTGTGTGTGTGTGTGTGTGTGTGTGTCATGGTCCCTGTGTGGAAGTTAGAGGACAGCTTTTGGGAATTGGTTCTTCTGCAGTGGTTTTAGGGATCAAACATGACAAGTGCTTTTACCTGCTGAACTCTATGTCTCCAAGTTTTTTGTTCTTGTTTTTTGGATTTTGTTTGTTTGTTTGGTTGGTTGGTTGGTTGGTTGGTTTAATTGTTATTGCTTTAAAAATGCATAGGTTCTAGGGATTGAAGGTTGGTCCCCATACTTGCAAGGCGAGCTCTTTACCAACTGAAATCTGTCTTCAGTACCATCTAGATCTTGCTATGTCTACTGTTACCAATATACTGCTTGTGGCTGAGGGCCATTTGCTCATCCTGTGGAGATGGAAAGCAAATAACTAGTCACTCTTGACAAAGCCTACACCTTCTTCCCAGGGCTGAGGATCTCTCTTTGTTCTGTAATTTATTATTTTATTTTACTTTTGCCTTCATAGTATTTTCTGGGACCCTGATTTTTCTCAGGAACACAGTGACTGGGTCCTTTGTAGGCCTGGCTGATGACACCAAGGCCCGGACTGCCTCCTTCATTCCCTGGGGCCTTCTGAAACAAAATGACCAGGGTGGTTATTGAAAGTGTAGGCAGGTGACAGGTGCTTCTTACAAGGGAGTGTGACCTTCTCCCCTCAGGACAGACATCCAGGGACTTGTTGATCCAAGCACTCAGGATTTCCTGCTTAATGGTGGGAATGAAACCGGTTTGCAATGCCCACAACCTCATCCAGCTCTGGGGTGGGCTCACCAGGGCATTGGAGTGGCCCTGGGATGGGCTCCCATAGTTAGTCCCCCAGGAGAACAGAACAATCTGGGGACATGTATAAGGACAAGGACAGGCTATTTATTAAAAGCAGTGACTTCTGTCAGAGGCAACACCTTTACCTCCCTCAGCAGACTCTGGTATGATCCTGAGGGGGAGCAGGCTGCCTGCCACTCACGGCTGGCAGCCCAGGAGCCACAATGCTGTCCTGTCTGGGACAGACAGCTGCTGGGCGCTGGTGCCCAGGCTCAGACAATGGTAAAAGCTTCTCTACCTTAGCTCCACAGAGGTTCTGTGGAGCCCAGGGCAATCAAATGGATGGGTTGTCTTGAGGGATTCTAGGATCTTGTGCCAGACTCTGACTGGATGCCTCATGCATCCAGTACTCACCCTTCACCTGCTCTCTCTCCTCCCCATTCCCGTCACCTCTCAGCTTTGCTCTTGTCTTATTTTAGCCCATAAAAACTATGCTTACTGCTAGGCAGTGGTGGTGCACGCTTTTAATCCCAGTGCTCAGGAGGCAGAGGCAGACAGATCTCTGTGAGTTCAAGGCCAGCTTGGTCTACAAAGAGAGAGTATGTGTTCCAGGATAGCCAGAGCTATACAGGGAAACCCTGTCTAGGAAACAAAGCAAAATTATGCTTATGAATAATCTGTGCCAAGGTCATTGGTTTATGCTGAATCATGAAAAGGCTGAGTCATAGGGGATGGTGTTTAGTTTGGCGATTGTGAGAAATTACTCACATAAAAGCAGTTGAAAACTTCACACTGTAGCCCGGTAATATGTACACGTTTGCCTTATATATCAGTTTTTTTTTTTAAATTAAAAGCACTTAAATAAATAATCTAAAATTTGAAGAAATTCTTTGAAAAATGACAATTTTTTATGCTTCTGTGTATACCAAGATTCTCCCTCCCAATACTGATGATTGAAGTGTCTGGCTCCCACCACTCTATCAATACTGGATCCTCATGGGGACTCTTCTCAGATATCCTGTGGTTGAGGTCTTACAGCTTTGGATCTGTAAGACTGGCCCCTTCATGCCCTCCAGCAGTTCATAAATGGGGCAGATGTTGGGGCAGGCCAACTCTAATTCCTGGATCTGGACCTGGGAGGTAGCTGAGTTGGTCAGCCTGGCAGGTCTCCTGTGTCACTAGGCTAGGGTGAGCTATCCCGCACTGCCCTACCTAGCTTACCCAGCGCCATATTGGGCAGCAGCATGGGCCCGGATGACCCTGTAGCTTCAGATGGCAGCACTGGCCACTCAGATGAGCATATCCCCTGGGGCAGCACAACCCTCAGATATCCACATGTTCTACAGCAGAACCATGGTCCTAGACATGGCTCC
>JADRCD010203025.1:15751-27757 GCA_019843815.1 Montemys delectorum | reverse complement strand
ATTGTGACTATATCAACCCACATTCAGTTAACTTTTTAAAGGAACCAACTTTTCCTCCTTTATTCAGCAGGCTAAATATATACTGTTTGTTAAAAGTTTTCCCAGGCAGTGGTGGCGCACGCCTTTAATCCCAGCACTTGGGAGGCAGAGGCAGGCGGATTTCTGAGTTCAAGGCCAGCCTGGTCTACAGAGTGAGTTCCAGGACAGCCAGGGCTACACAGAGAAACCCTGTCTTGAAACCTGCCCCCCCCCGAAAAAAAAGCAAAAAAAAAAAGTTTTCAATGATCTTTAATTCTTAGAAGGATGATTTATTCGCTCCTGCCGTTTCAAATACACTACTGACTTACACTACATACATAAGCAATTGTCTTCTATATTTAAAAGTCACACTTAAAAAGGAAAATGGTACAGGTCAAACAGGTTTCAAAACCTCACATCGTCCCTTTGCTGACTCAAATTTCTTGGCCAGGGTTTTGCCTGTGTAGATGTCTATCTGTGTTATAGTGCCACACAGATAGGGGGAATATAGAAAGCTATGCAAGTAGCCAAGTTGAAACACTGTAGTTTTAGGAGCTCTTTCTAGAGTGTACTTCATTAAAGGACTATCAAGACTGAAGGTTACACTAGAAACAGGAAGCAAGTAAGAAAGACTAAGAAGTGAGCAGTCTCTAAAGCATAGGCCCTTCAGGTAGGTAAAGTTAAGGACGCCAGTAATCCACTTCCTCCTCATCTTATGCCTAATACATAGTCCATGCTTGAGTATCTTTAAGTCCCACGGGGGAAGGCTGGTGAGGAACTCTTGTCATCTCCAGTCACAGGACCACATGGGTATCAGGAGCCATAGTCATCCATGCCCAGCCACTGTCTCACAGGTTGGGCAGAGGCCAGGATCAGAATAAAAAGGCTGAGTGGCAGAGCACCTCCATCCAGTTCTCCTGAAGTGGCTACAGATTCTGTGCTGCCTGTCATCTTGGTAAGTGTCTATTGGGAGCGAGAGCATGGACTGTACTAGAGGAAAGCTGAGAGGAGAGCTGGAGGGGAAGCTGTGTAGAACCAGAGAGCCAGGAGGCCATTCTTACGGAGGACTTAGGGTGTGCTGGAGTGATGGGGAGAGAAAAGAGCATTCTGACATTCATAGGAGGCATAGGCATCAGGATCCATTTGACTTAGGGCTTTGCATAGAATAAGCTTCTCTTTAGTGGTGTGGGTCTCTCAGAACCACAGAAAATTGTGCATATTCAATTGATGTACTCTGAAACATAGCCCTGGCCTAGCATTCAAAGGAAGAGATGGAGACAGAATAGGGTACAAGGCTGTGTTTGCAGTCTCTCTTTATCATTTTCCCTGAAATGATACTTTAAACAGTAAATTTACAAGTTTGGGATTCAGACACATTTCATAATGCCTAGCTTGTCATTCGATGCTGGACACTAAATGTCAGTTTTTACCTGGCTTGTGTGAGTCTCCGAAGCTTCCAATAAATAATAATGAGCATGTAAGAGGATGGTTATTCTACAACAGAAACTGCTAAAGATAGTGTGTCTATGATTATTATGGAGGCTAAGAGGGCAGGTTAGCCCCAGAGTCCAAAGTCTGATGTGTGTGTAACTCTTCCACAGCTCCAGAGCAATTACCAGCAGAGATGTCCTGCCAGCAGAACCAGCAACAGTGCCAACCCCCACCCAAGTGCACCCCCAAGTGCCCTCCCAAGTGCCAGACCCCAAAGTGCCCCCCTAAATGTCCTCCCAAGTGCCCCCCTGTGTCTTCCTGCTGTAGTCTGGGATCAGGGGGCTGCTGTGGCTCCAGCTCTGGTGGCTGCTGCAGCTCTGGAGGCTGCTGCAGCTCTGGGGGTGGAGGCTGCTGCCTGAGCCACCACAGACCCCGCAGATCTCTTCGTCGCCATCGCCACAGCTCTGGATGCTGTAGCAGTGGTGGCAGCAGTGGTTGCTGTGGCAGCAGTGGTGGCAGCAGTGGCTGCTGTGGCAGCAGTGGTGGCAGCGGTGGCTGCTGTGGCGGCAGCTCTGGAAGCAGCTGTGGCAGCAGTCAGCAGTCTGGGGGCTGCTGCTGAGCTGGGCCCTTGCACTTCAGACAAGCTGTGGAGAAGGAAGCCATGCACAGAAGAGTTGTTCCTGCCTGCCACTCCTCCTTTCTGTTGTGCTCTGTATTCTGGACTCTTGGTCATCCTTTGCTAAGTTGTGGCTTTCCCCTAAAATGACCAAGCTGCAATAATAAAGTCTCCCTTTTCAAACATGACAAAATTTGTGTGTGTTTTTATTTTAATTTTTTTTACATTAATTTATTTTTTACACTCCATATTTTATTCCCATCACCCTTCCCCGATCCACCCTTCAACTGTTCCACATCCCATACCTCCTTCTCACCACCCTATCTCTACATGGATGTCCCTAACCCCGACCTCACCTGACCTCTAAACTCCCTGTGCCTCCAGTCTAATGAGGGTTAGGAGCATCATCTCTGAATGAACACAGTTCTCTACTGTGTGTGTGTTGGGGGGCCCCATATCAGCTGGTGTATGCTGTCTGTTTGGTAGTCCAGTGTTTGAGAGATCTCAGGGGTCCAGATTAATTGAGACTGCTGGTTCTCCTACACGATTGCCTTCCTCCTCAGCTTCTTTCTGCCTTCCCTAATTCAACAACAGGGGTCAGCTGCTTCTGCCATGATAAGACCATTTTGGTGAGCTCTCCATAGCGTCAGTAATAGTGTCAGTCCTTGGGACCTCTCCTTGACCTGGATCCCACTTTGGGCCTGTCATTGATCCTTCTTTTCCTCAGGCTCCTCTCTATTTCTATCCTTGTAATTCTTTCAGACAGGAACAATTATGGGTCAGAGTTGTGACTGTGGGATGGCAACCCCATCCCTCACTTGATGTCCTGTCTTCCTGCTGGAGGTGGACTCTATAAGTTCCCTTGCCCCACTGTCAGGCATTTCATCTAAGGTCCCTCCCTTTGAGTCTTGAGAATGTCTCACCTCCCCAGGTCTCTGATACATTATGGAGGGTCCCCCAAACCTCCTATTTCCAGAGGTTGCCTGTTTCCATTCTTTCTGCTGTCCCTCAGGTCTTTGGTCCTTTTCATTCACCCAATACCAGATCAGGTTCCCCTCTCCTCCCCACACCGCCCTTGTCCTCTTTCCATCCTATGTCCCTCCCTCCAGCCCTTCCCACTTGTGATTGCTTTCTTCTCTCTCCCAAGTGGGACTGAGGCCTCCTCACTTGGACACTTCAGCTTGTTGACCCTTTTGAGTTCTGTGGACAGTATCTTGGGTATTCTGTACTTTTATTTTGGCTAATATCCACTTATTAGTGAGTAAATACCATGCGTGTCTTTTTGAGTCTTAGTAACCTCACTCGGGGTGATATTTTCTAGTTCCATTCATTTGCCTGCAAAACTCAGAATGTCCTCGTTCTTAATAGCTGAGTAGTAAGTATTCCATTAGGTAAATGAACCACATTTTTTTGTATCCATTCTTTTCTTGTGGGACATTTAGGTTGTTTCCAGCTTCTGACTTGTGTTTATTTTTGACAACAGCATAATTCCAAGTCCATGTTATTGACAAGTCAGTAGAATTACAACCTACATCAGTAATGTGGGTCACCGGATTCGCAGGCAGTAGGAGCATGATGAGAAGCATGAAAAAGCTCAAGTGGATCTGTTTTCCTGTGCTTGCACCTGAAGACTGGCAGTTAAAATTGTGTACACCAAGTTCTAAGAAAGTGGAGAGTGTGCAAAACAAAGGAGATGATGAAACCAAGGATGGGAAGAATTTACTCACTACTGTTTTCCTGCATGCAGATTTGAAACAGCTTCCTTTTACCTCAAAGAAGGAGGCAGGCGAGGAGTCTCCAGTCAATACTTACAGAAGCAATTTCTGGGTCAGTTGTGTGCTCACATAACCAGGCGCAATACCATAGGCTTAAGGAAGATGACAAGGACAAGGCAAAAGGCCCTAAAACTAGAGAATATCTACTCACCTCCTTTGGTGCTCTTTGTTCTTCCCTGTGATCCTGGTAAACGATTACTCAAAAGAAATTCATAAGCTTCCCAGAGGGAAATCTTAGAATATAAGAATCTGGACATGGGCTCAGACCACAGATGGAATACATAAATGAAGAGATGTCTTGAAAGTTGGCTGAATTTCAATGAATATTAGGGCAGAAGTGTTTTGAGAATGCTGATGGTCATGTCTTCACCCACATAGTCCTGACATACTTTACTCCTTGATGCTCTTGAGCCTCTGATACTGCACATACACTGTTTTTCACTCCCTTTCTTTTCCTGAAGCCTGTATTGTGACCACTTAGTGACCAGAAGCACATTTGAGGCCAAGCAGTTTCAGAGATGTGTGACCGTCAGTCTTTTCAGTGTCCTTTAAGGTGGTCAGGAGTAGTACCTGGACATCTATCTGTACCAGAGGCACTAAGGGTGAATCATAATACACAAGGTGAAATCCCTGGAACCATGGAGAGAGATGGAAAAGACTAGTGGTTCCAGGAAGGACAGAATCTGGCTTGGGATCACTAGACTTGACAAGCTAAGGTATGTCTCACTGGTGGCCAATCAGTCCAAGGCCTCATATTGTCCAATGATTATAACTAGGGACAAACAGTTTATGTGATAACGCTTGGTACTCCTTATCCTCATTTATGTGGATGTGTCTTATGTTATGTCTCATACACACATTTGCAAAGTACTTAACTTAAATATATTGGGAAGTCACTCCCAAAAGAAGTGTGATTTCTTCCTTACTGCCAATTTTTTTTTATTAGATATTTTCTTTATTTACATGTAAATTTTCCCTTTCCCAGGTTCCCCTCCAAAAAACAAACAAACAAACAAAAACAACAAGAACAAACTCCTTTTGCCTCCCCCCTCCCCATGCCTGCCACCCCACCCTCTCCCATTTATTGGCCCTGGCATTCCTCTACACTGGGGCACAGGACCTTCACAAGGCCAAGGTCCTTTCCTCCTATTGATGATCGAATTTGCAATCCTCTACTATACACATGCTGCCAGAACATTCAGTCCCACCCTGTATAGTTCTTGATTGGTGGTTTTTAAAGTATACATTGACTGTTACAGGGTGCACCTGCTCTCATTGGTCTCTTCTGTGGGAAAAAAACTTCATCTATTTATAAAGGCATACTGAGGATCCAAGGAGATAGTGTAAAATGTTTGTGAAACTATTTCAGAGTCAATTTCCTTTATGGATTATAATGAAGAAGCTTGTAACATGTAAGCAAATGTTTGTATAAAGAAAATAGAGCAGGATCGAGCTGGCTCTGTGGGATTTCTACCCTGCTTAAGCTCCACATTGATCATCCACCGACATGTGCTCACTACAGAACAGGGAGCTGATGGACCCTACGTCAGGCACTTCACCTCCTCATGCAAATGGCCCACCCCTCTGGAGCTTAGTCTAAATTACTCCATTCTCCTCTCATGTAGACAGTCAGTACCTGGGACAGATCTGCATGTGACAACTGCTGTCTGAGCCACCACAGCAAACTCTGGGTGATGCAGCCAGGTGTAGGGACCTCCGGATGCTGTGACTCAGAAGCTAAGTTTCAGAGGCTTTTGTGGAATGTACTTTGCTTCTTCATCCACCTGGGGCTGCTTAAGTGTCTGAATCATATCTGAGGACTTAATGCCTGGGTGGGGCGTCACAGATAATTTTGGGGATTAGAAACAAATTATTCCTTTCAAAACCATTGAAAAAGCCACATTCACGTTGTTGAAATTCTGACCGTCTCCCCTAAACAACTCTGTCCTATATTACTGCGTGCAGTGAGCTGATGTGGACCTACATCAGTGTGCCCAAGTGCGTATTGGATAATTCATTTTTCCTGCTTGAATTGCCATTGCCTAATTCCTACCTCTCATGCTGCTGGCTAGTAATATCTCAGTAGGTAGGAGATCAAAACAAATACTAAACGTGGAAATTAGGGTTTCCATATGTCTGTCTTCCCCAGTAATTCTGTGCTTTGCCTTTAAATGAAAGCATTGCATCTATGAGTTCAAAGCTAGGGGAGTGTACAGAGTGAGTTCCAGGTCATCTAAGACTACATAGAGACATCCTGCTTTAAAAAAAAATTAAGTAAAATAAAATAATATATAATAAATAAAATTATCAAGGCACTTCATTAACACTGAGATTTTTTTTTTTTTAACTTGTGATTCCCTTCATGTCTGTCACTTGATACTTAGACCATGGCAGGAAGTAGCCATTGCCATCCCTTTCGCCACACTCTCCTCATGCCTTTAGACCCTACATTCTGTTCCTTTTCCTGGTAAGTCTCCCACTAATCAATTTTCTTACTGAATTTATAAATCCACGCACATACTAAAGCATAAACAAAACACTCTCACTCTAATTAAGGCCACAGTCTACTGTGGCAAGATAGCTCTTCTGAGGTGGGCACAAAATGGAGGACTGCCTTTACCAGAAGAGTTCCCACTTCTCTTACCTTGTCTGGGGAGTCAACCCCCGGCATCCTCTACCTGGGGAAGGTCCAGAAGTCCTTGGCAGACCTACAAATTCAACCTCATCCTTTGCGGGATAAGGACCCACCCAGCAAGTACCTGATATTCCTGGAATGCCTCACCATAAAAACGGAGTACTTTAAATGCTAGCCAATGATTTTCCTTTGTTCTGAAAACTCCTTCCCACTCTCCAAAGTTCATACATAGTCCTTTTCCACCCTGAATAAAGGGAATGTGCACAGGAGAAAAACCATCTAAGGGAGCTCTTCCACTGAAGATCCTTGGCGAAGGCATTCAACTAAAGGAGGTGTAACACTAAGATTCTCAGAGAAGGACTTCTCTCTTTCCAGCATCTATTCCCAGACTCAGAACCACAAGGGAACACCAGCACACATACTTACTTACTTACTTACTTACTTACTTACTTACTTTAACTAAATTTTTTATTTGTGCTGGTATTTGGCACACATACACACACACATATATGTCATGTTTGTATATATATATATGTATGTATATCATGTTTGTATATATATAGTGTTTGTATGTTTGTGCATGTTCATTTGGTGGGCATTATGTGTGTGCATGAGTATGGCGGTATGAGGTCAAGGTAATCTTTCTTCATTCAAATAATTATTGAGGTTTTGAAATTACATACTAAAGTGAACTAAGCAGTTTCATATGAATTTGTTCTAATACCAGCCAAAATAAATAAATAAATAAATAAATAAATAAATAAATAAATAAAACTACAATAATAAAGAGAAGTTTAAGATTGCTTACCACAGAAAAGACATCTACAAGACTATGGACTAGAACTCACAAGGCAAAAGCGATGTTATTTTGAAAAAAGAAGAAAATTCAAGGTAATTTTGTCTTTTAATTATAAAACGTCAATGTGTGTATGATATAATTATAATACAAACTCCAAAAATTAAAAGAATCTTCTAAACACTGTGAGAGAACTGGAAAATAAAACTCTATACATATACTCAGGGACCATACAACACTAGAGAATGCTTAAATAACCTGAGGATGGAACCATGCCACATCAATAAAAAGAAAAACAGAGAAAAAGAGGTATTTATTGGTGTGTTGTGCCAATAAATTTAAAATGTAGCATTTGGAGCAACCAAATAATATAATTTTAAGCGATGTTATATAAGTAGAGACTAAACTTTCTTTTACTCTGAGATCATGGCATCGTTGTTTATGACTGTTGAAGGTCTTAAAATGAGAAAAACAAAGGAGAAATGACTGATTTACTTGATACTAGCTCGGAAGCACAGAAAAAAAGCCCACTATTCATTTGAATTACTTCTAGTTATAAGTCAGCAGTGTCTTTGCACTCGTGAGATGAAGAAAATTAGTCATTCTAATAGAGAGGCAGCATGACAAATGGAAACCAAACAATGGTTGGTTAGTCAAGATAGCTACACTAACCTGACTTGCTCACACTCAGAGAACTAATTTCAGTGTTCCTCATGAAAGACTGCATATGTCAGTTGATGACATGGATGCTCTCCTGCACAGAGGCAGAGACATGGACCAGATGACATCTAAACTTCATCATTCTGGAAGTCAGAAGTTGAGCTGAGCAGACTTGTCAGTGTGAAAACTCAGGAATCAGTTCCTGACCTCTCCCTATTACTAAGACCTTTGGAATAACCTGAAGAAGACCAAGAAGTTCTTACTAGGTAAGACAGTGGCAGATCTCCCAAGTCATGTGGTCTCACCACACCATGCATATTTCATTGGGCAGTTCCCTGGAGAGTGATCAATGCCATAAGGAAAAGCTTTTTTAAAAAAAACTGAAATCCATTGATACCATTAGTGAGAAGATGTAAGATCATATAGTATCCAAAGTGCTGGTACAGGTAAAGGAATACAAAACCCACGGCAGGTTTTCAAGGAACTTATTATACTTTCATTCAGTGATATGGGAAAAAATCAGTGTGATGATCCATGTACAAAGGGCATATAAAACAATAAGCAGACAAGAGTAGGTAAGATGCTTAATAAAGCTTCCCCTCCTCTCTCTCTCTCTCTCTCTCTCTCTCTCTCTCTCTCTCTCTCTCCCTCTCTCTCTCCCTCTCTGTATCTCTCTCTCTCTCTCTATCTCTCTATCTACCTATCTATCTAACTATACATGTATATATATATATATATGTATATGTATCATTATCAATTAACAATAACAGGAATCAATTGTCTCATAGGCACAGAAAAAGCTTCTGAATGAATTCAGCATCACTCACTATAAAAGTCCTGAAGAGTCTAGGAATAGAGAAAAGTTATCTCAACACAAAAAAAGGTATATATAACAAATCTGTACCCAAAATTATACTAAATAGAAAAAATTCTCAAAGCATTTTATTAAAAATCAGAAAAAATAACAGCATCTAATTTTTCTTCTTTTATTCAATATAGTGCTTGAACTCCTAACTACAACAGAAAGATACAAGAAAGAGGCATACAAATAAAAAAAAATACATAAAGCATTTTTATGTAAAAGGATTCTATACATAAGACCTTAAAAATTTCACCAGAAACTTCTTAGATTTGATAAACACTTTGTGTCCAGTAGCAAAATTATCATTAATAAATCAATAGCCTTCATATATAGCAATAAGACTCACATTAAGAAAAAAATTAAGGAAAGAATTCCATACACAGGTCCTTAAAAATTATCCTGGAATACATGTAATTAAGGAATTTAAAGACTTCCACAATAAAATTTTTAAAAGTTTGAATAAAGAAACTGAAGAATACACCAGAAGATGGAAAAATCTCTCATCTCCTGGGTTAGAATAATTAATACTGTAAAAATTATTTATTAAAGGCAATCAGTAGATTCAACACAATCTCATTATACCGTCAATGCCAGGCTTTACAGAAATAGAAAAAGCATCTTAAAATTTGTTTTCAAATACTAAAGACCACAGATAGCCCAAGATTATTATAGCATAAAATAATGCTGGAATTACCAAGTATGGTGAAATTTCAAGTTACACTATAGGACCATAGTAACAAAACATCATAGTACTGACATAAGGACATATAGATCAGTGGAATAAAATAGACGACCAGATACAAAGCCATGCAGCCAGAATCACCTGGTCTTTTACAAAGATGCCAAAAATGCATGCAGGAGAAAAGCCAACTTCTTCTGAGAAAAGAGTATAATCATTTACAAAGACTTTAACTAGACTCCCATCTCCTACTCTGTACAAAAATCAACTCCAGGTATATCCAAGTCCCTACAATAAGACATGAGAAGGCAAAGGAAATACTTCAATATGTTGCTATGGGTGAGGGCTTCCTGAATGGGACTCAATTACTCAACAAATGAAGCTAATAAGGAACAAATGAGACCTTAGGAAATTGAAAAGCATCTATGCATAAAATGAAACAGTGGAATAAAATATCAGAATGAGTAGCAATCTTGGTTATGTATCTGACAGAGGATTAGTATCTATGATGTATAAAGAACTAAGCTAACTCAATAGATGGTCTGCTGAAATTAATAGACATTTCTCAGAAATAGAAATACAAATGGCTTCCAAACATTTGAAAAAAGCAAGTTTGATAGCCATAGAAGAAACACAAATCCAAATCCAAATTATACTGAGTTTCTATCTTACTCCAGGTGTAATACTAGTAATTATGAAAAAGGGATCTATTATATCTAGTTTATCCTTTTGAACATTTACTCAAAGAATAGCAAGCCAACACAGCGCATGGGTCTTTAGCATGGAAAAGTTATAGAACATATCTAACAATCTAAAAATTACATATCTAACAACAGAGGAATGGATTAAGAAAATATGGGGTAAATTGGTCTTTTTTCTCCAAAAGAAGCAGTTATTACCAGAGAAAAAGGAAAAACTTAAGATAATTTTATCAGGTGAATTAAGGCAGTTGCTGAAAGAAAAGTATGTGTATTCTCTCATGTTTTCATTCCTCAATTAGATATAGACAAATAAAGCTGTATATGTATATATGACATGAAATTTAAAGTGAAACTTTCTATAAGAACAAATGGAACTAATGATAGTGGTACGGGTGAGACAAAGAGAAGAGAAGTAACTACTCTCAACATAAAATATAATATCAGTATAAAATACTGGGCAAGTTGGTGGAAGACAGACACAAAGTCACAGTTTTGTACCTGAAACCTGAAACTTGGAGTGTGGATCATTTCAGAAAGAGCAGCAAAGTGATCAACTGAGCAATGAGATACTCTCATGGATCCTTTAGGTATCGAAGAATTAAGGTTCGCAGGAATCTATTTCCTCATCTCATGTCTACATCATCATCCAGGCTGGATGCAGCATCCATGAGCTCCACAGAGGAAGGCTAGTGAGGAACACCTATCTGTTCATCACTAATCACATGATCATGTGAGTGTATGCAAGGTCTCTCATGCCCAACCACTGTCTCACAGATTTGGGAGGAGCCAAGAATCAGAATAAAAGGGCAGAGGGACAGAGCACCTCCATTCACTCACCTTCTGAGGAGTCCACAGATCTTGTGTACCTGTAATCTTGGTGAGTGTCCATTGGGATTGGGAACATGGCCTATACTAGAGGGAAGCTCAGAGGAGAGGTGGCAACTGGAAAAGAGCTGGGTAAAGCTACAGAGTTCAGAGCCATGCTAGCAGAGCAGAGAGCAACAGGGGAAAACAAAGGCTGGCTAGGAGTGATAGAGTCAAAGGGACTCTAAAACTCATTGGAGGCATTAGAAGGAATTGGGTACCACTGACTGAAGAATCCAGAGTGGATATTCTGCCCTCTGGTGGAGTGGGGCTTAGGATGAAAACCTGAAATGCAGAAAGCTGTGGACCTTGACAGCTCCCTCTTCCATGGGAAAACCTGAAAAGCAAGACTAACAGTGGGGAGAGGTCACCAAGGGATATTTGGGCTTGGAACACACAGAGCCATAAATCTGTAATTTGATCACAGCCTGCTCAGAATTTTTAAGACACCGAGTACAAGAATTATTATGGTTTTGTACATAATAGTACAAGTCAACATGGGGTGCTGACATGAATTCAGACTTGCCTGAAATGAGGAACAGGACCTGGTTCATGGCTTCAGGGACGGATAAGTTAGGTCTCTTATTAAATGGGGTTGGAACACCGATCAATAATCTTTATTTCCTTCTCTGATGTCATTATCCTCATCAGTTTGGGAAGCTTCAAGAATCCGTGGAACTCTCATAAGAATCTCCATATGATATACAATAGATATAAATCAAGCCCAGTGGCATTCTAAAAGATGTCATTCAGAGAAATTAAGTGGAGGAGGAAATTATTCTGAATATGCCTCCAGACTATGAAATCTCTCAACTTACAGGTTTTTACAGGAGAATGTATTTTTTAAAATATAAGAACCTATTTTTTTTCTGTCAAAGTTTGCAAGATAATTTGACTCTATAGGCCAGTACTACAAAAGGCTTTGGGTTTGTTAAAAATAAAACTAAGGGCTGGGCAGTGGTGGCGCAC
>JADRCD010203025.1:0-14439 GCA_019843815.1 Montemys delectorum | reverse complement strand
ACACACACACACACACACACACACACACACACACACACACTGTGGGGCTAGGGGAGAGAGAAATAGATGATAGATAGATGATCCCTCCAAGAACAAAATGGTACATACATACAAACTCCTAGCACAGTGGTTCTCAACCTTCCTGATGCTGTGACACTTTAACATAGTCCCTCATGTTGTAGTGACCAACAACCATAAAAATTTTTTGTTCCTATTTCATAACTGTAATTGTGTTACTGTTATAAATTATAATGTAAATGTCTGTTTCCAATAGTCTTGAACGATCCCTGTGAAAGAATCATTTGACCTCCAAAGGGTCTTTGACCGAAAGGTTAAGAACCACTGCCCTAAAGTCATGTATGTTTCTTTGTTCAAACCTAGAAGCCTGGTGATAATGAAGCAAGACCGAAGAAGGAAGATAAGAAAAGATCGACACTAAATTCAATGAAAGAAACAAAGGGGCAGGCACCACAGAGATGATGTAATCAATGGTGGAAACAATTATTTTGTCATTCTGTTTCCTATTCCATGTTTGCAGCACCTACTTTGCCTGACCCACCCAGCTGCTACCATGTAATGGGGCAGGAATTCTAGACATAATGTGTCACAGGAGCCATGTGGAATCAGAGGGTCGTTCTTCTAATGCCCAGAACCTGTCTCATCTGCTGAGGGCAGGGCTCAAAGTCAACATAAAGTTAGTCTAAAGGGCCTACATCTACTCATCTAAGGTGCCCTGAGACCTTTTTCTACATGCTACCCTAGTCATAAGAACCTACTTGGGAGAAGCACGGCATTAGTTACTCTTACAGTTTTCATCAAATACTTGAAAGAAAACCACTTAAAGGAAGAAAAATCTCTTAAGTCAGGGTGTTAGTCTCACCAGTTGAAAATAAGGCCATTACCACATTTAAAGCCAAAATTAAAGAAAGCTTTAATTAAATACTGGCCAGACTGATGGACTCTCTAACCAGGTCAATTTCTGGATTGCCAGAAAAATGACCAGGAGTCACATCTTGCAGAGACTTAAAAAGGCAAAACCCACAATTCACTGCATTTTATCAGACCCAATCAGAGTCAAGAACACATTTTAACATATTTCCTGTCCATCTACTTCCTACACATGTCATTAAGCACATCCAGAGCAGATGGGTCAAACAAACATAGGGCAAACAGGAACTTATTCTTAACTGCAAATGGAAGTCTTAATCTGAAAGGAATATTTTTCCTGTTTTGATCTCACAAGGGATATATGGAGGAACAGACCTGATAGGATTAATATATATTATAAAAGAGCATTTATCAGGTTTTCTTACCTGTAGGGGTTGGGTAGTTTTAACAACAACCATCTGCAATTAGAGAGCCTCAGAGCTTGGTGACTGGATACCTCGATAGTGTCAATAGGACACTGAGGACTACGATTCTGGGAGTTTCTGGTCTTCAGTCTGTATTAGAAGGCTGAGTAAACAGAGTTCTGATGGAAGCAAATAAGGACAGTAGCAACAAGAATGGGACTGATGAGCGTTCATCATCAAGAATTAAAGGCACGAGGCTGGAGAATAGTTTAGTAGTTGAGAACACACTCACGTAGAGCAGGTCACAACTATTTGTAACTATAGCTTCAAATGATCTGATGCCTCCAGAAGGACCTGCACTCTTGAACTCACTTAAGCAGGCATTCACATGCTCATGTGCATCTAAGGCAAATGTCGTCACCTGAACCCCTATGTTAAAGGTTCATAATCTAGTGCAAATTCTCTTGTACTTTGTTAACCTGATTCTTCGATTTCTTCCATGTATGAAATTTTATGATCTTTCCAAAAATTTTTTTATGACTTGAACCTCTTGTAAGAAGTGTTGTGGAATGCCTAGTAACTTGTTTGTCTCCATAGCTAAATTCAAATTATGCATTCCTCCAAGGATGTTAGATTCTTCAGAGGTCCTGATATCAAGTCTCATATAATGTCTGCTTGGTCCGTTCCTGGTGTTGCAACTTGTGCCACCTGTTTATGTGATGATAACTCTTAAGTTTCTTTATTGAATAGACATAGTTAATGGAAGTGTTATACTCTTAGGTTATTCAAATACTTAGCTCTTATTATTGCTAAGGAAAAATTTCCTTGTCGTTCTTTGATGGTTCTTTTATCAAGAAAGTTTTTCTATAGCATTGCTGATGTCACTGAGAGTAATGTGCATGTTATATGTTAAGCCTTTTAAAACACTCATTCACTTATATGAATATGAATGAAGAGTATATACGACTGCATATGGTCTGAAAATATTTAGGAGTTTGTTCTTTCCGTCTATCACAGATTCCAGGGATCAATGTAGGTTTTCAGGCTTACTTGACAAGTGCTTTTTCTCACTAAGCCATCTTCGAGGCCCTGTATGTTTATATTCATTTTATGACCTTGCTGACCTCTTATTTTATCTATAAACTATTTTTGTGCATTTATATATCTTATATAAAAATTATTTCTTGTTTAGATGCCTAGAAGTTCAATTATTACATAAAAGGAAATGTGCATGTTTTGAATATGTTTGCTACACATCATTTAGCACATATTGCCTTCTAGAACAGTTGCACTATTTCATATTATTACCCTAAAATATTATTATGTTATTACAAACTCTTACACATCCCAAATGGGCAGTGTGTTGTTACAAATTATTGTTACTTTGAAATATGGAATGGAATCTGACAGCATACCACCAAATACAGGAAGCTTTATTGTTCTCTTTGTATTTATTGGACTATTAACAATGGTGAACAGCAACATTGAACAAAAGCAGTTTCGTGTGGGAGTATGTATACTCTTGAATATGTGTGTGAGAGAGAGCAAGCTTTGTCTTTTGTAAATCAGTTGGTATTTTTTCCTACTGGTGTTTATTTTAATTTTTTGAGATTTTGTTATCTATTAAAACTATTAATTATGTTTAGTTTTAGAATGATGACTATAGATTAGTCTTATAAGAAATATTTGTAGTTGGGGAATCTAAATTCATGATTTTGTTGGTTAGTAGCTCAAAAAAAAAGAGGCAACTGGGAAGTTTGGATTTGAAATAAGTCAGAGTGAAATTGCTCCCTTCATCTCTATTTCCTGCCTTATTCCTATAGAGTAAGAAGGTGAAACAATCACAATGTAGAGGACAGACAGAATGAATATTATGAGCTAGGGCACCCTTGACAAGATAAGATACTTATGAGGTGATCTCATCTCCCTTAATAGCTAGTGTTCAAAACATAGGGTCAGCCATTCTTTTGACCCACTCATCAAGTTCAGGAAACTATCAGATCTTCACCTATCTCAAGAGTGAAGCTTGAATTAGATGACTTCTTCTCCACATCATTCCAGGAATCAGGAACTGGTCCCCATTCTGAGCCAAGACAATGACATCCAGGCTACTTCCCCATAACTAAGTCCCACTGGAAAAACCCAACCAAAGGTTGTAATCAGAGGACTTGAAGCTGACTGACATACATCTATATGTGTGTCTCAGAGTGTGTCATCTGTGAGGATGATCTAATAAACACGGATTGACTATTTATAAACAGTAAAGTCATGATAATATTACTCAAAATATTTAATAATTCATGACTATATACTCCAGGCGTTATCTAGTATTTCTTATAACTCCGCTATACTACCCAGGGAATTATGCTGGAAGGTGGAAGGTGGAATGTGCTGGCAGAAACAGGAGACAAAAGGCTCAAGTTGTGTTGTGAATGTTTGATTAAAATCTTATTTATAAAATATATTCCTTTGGTTAATGCAGAAGCTCACAATTGGTCAAAGTGCAGAGACTGTCAGTGGCATGTACAGTCACAAATGGTAGGGACATTTATATTATATCCTTCTCCAAAGGCTCAGGCTTTATGCTAGGATTTCATAATACTAGGAACCTAGTTAATCTCTCAGGTGACATAGTAAGTTATCAAGTGTAGCATATTCTGTAAGAACACGTCTCATTCCAGTCACAGGATTTAACTAAACATGAAGGAAACAGTTAATATATCCATGAATTTGACAGTCTAATTGTCCCTTGACCTGCCTGTTCAGATACTAGCTTCTGACCTTCGTCCTCACAGAAGCTGGCCTCCTAAAGCATTTCCTTCCCCTTCAGTGTTGACAGATGTCTTCTTACTGTGAGTACAACACTGTCCCTGACTTACTGTAGGTTCAATAAAGCTGTAATGATAACTGCCTTTCCCCACTCTGTTTCTCCATCCTTGCTTCATAGAGAAAATACCCCCTAGAGAATTTTTTTCTTGAAAATTCTAAGGCATTGGTTATTTAACACCTATGCATACTATTATTAAAAATAAAAGCCCCTGGGAAGAATTACATCTCACAATGAACCTTCTGTAGAGCCAATTAACTCATTAGGCTAACAAATGTGGAGCAGTTGGAGTCTTGCCAGTCCAGGGCTTGATTATAATTTACACTGGGCCATCTTTAATTCCCTTAATAGCCATTCTATTGCCACCTCTGTGCCTGAGAGAATATCCTCTGACTAACAGGTGAAACCTCTTGGGATATATTTGAGAAGGCTGGGCTGATTCCATGGCAGAATTCAAATTGGCAGTTAAGGAGACTAGGCCTCAATCTGTTTCCAAGAATTGGGCAATTCCATGCGAGTCCAGGACTCAGAAACTGCCCCACCATCTGGCCTGAGGCAAGGACAAGAGGTCAGCAGCATTTTCCAGACTTCCTTAGCTACTTCCTCAGCAGCAGTTTCCAGACTTCCCTAGCAAGTTTCAAGCCTTGGCACCTTGGTAATGGAATGTCCATAGAAATGAACCCAACAAATTAACATAGAGGTCACCAACCATGGAATTCCCTAATGTGCTTTAAGTCAGGCCTGCATGCTCACTTGGTTGTCTCTCTATTCTTGTAATGGGAGACCCCAACATGCTGGACTTCTGCAGAATAAAATACTCTTTGTATTTACATACTATTTGAATTTGTGGTATCATTTTTCCGTGAATCATGGACCTTTACATAGCAACAAACTACTAGCTTCCACCAATCAGTGATTCCTGACAACATTTGAGGCCACAGGAGTTTCCCCTACCTTTCTGTAACTAACCTACCTGATCGTTCCACATGCCTTCGCTAACGATATTCCTTGTTGTTATTATAGAAACATCATTAAACTGTTTCCTCAATGGTACCTGAATCTGTGTTCCTGGGCCACCCAAAAAAAATTACATCTTAACCCCTTTGAGATGAGTGCTGTGTCTTTGAAAGTTTCATAGCTTTCTAAATTTTCCTAAAATCATTATGACTATACAAGTGTTATAATTACTTGTCAGTGTCAGAGCCTGTTTCATGCTCTAAGGTCTAGGGCAGGGTCAGTTTAATCTGCGCTAAGAATGGTTCTTTCCTTAATATGAGGAATGTAGGCAATTTATGTGAGTGCTACATGATGACAAACATCACTTGTTTGAAGCACTGTTTTCTCTTTGTCTCCTCCGCCCCCCTCCTCACCTTTCCCTCCCTCCCTCTCTCCCTCCCCCACCTCTCCTGCTCTTAGTTTACATTGATGCTGACTAACCATTGTTATGCTTTTCCCTGGGGAAGACTAGTAGTCCACTCTCTCTACACTCCTGAAATTACTTGCAAACCTTTGAATAGGATTAAGGCCTCATGGGCTCCCCCACCTCCCCCACGGTACCTCCTCTGCTATTGTGTTGTTGTCTTTGTTCATGCTTAGTCCTGTTGCTCCGTCTTGTCTTTATAGATGTAGCTTCTGACATTTCTAGAAAACACAGTCTCACAGCAAACTCCCTGTTCCTTTACCTCTTACAATCATCCCTCCTTCTTTGCGACAATGATCCCTGCGCTTTAGGGTACAGAAACTGTATTGTAGATGCATTCATTGGGAGTTGGCTCCGCAACTCTGCATTTTGATTGGTTGTGGTTTTGTTTAGTGGTCTGTCGATTGCAAAGAGAAGTACCCTTGATGAAGGGTGAAGGTTGCTATTCTTAGCTGTGGGTATAAGAATGCATATTTAGAGAGTAGCTAGGGATTATGCTGGTTGAGGAGAGCAGTGGTTTTAGGTTCTCCTCCAAGATCCATGGTATCACTATCCTCGGGTAGTTGTGTATGTAGGTTCCCAGTATCAGACCTGATTTCTCTCTAGTTGGGCAGATCTTAAGTGCAATTAGAGAGCTGTTTGTTACCATTTAAGGTATACATGCCCCTACTGTACCCTTATGGTTATTGTACCATACTGATTATTTTTGTGGTTCTTCAGCATCAGAGCTGTGTAGGACTATTGGATGATTTCCTACTTTGGAAGCTTGCAGATAGCTTTTGGGCTCTGTGAAAGCTAGTCTTTAAATAGCAGGTATTCAGGTTAGTTCCAGCCTCTGGGCCCTGTTTTCTGTAGTGAGTGCTGTCTTCAGCAGTGGAGATGCACTCTCTACCTCTGACTGGTGACCAAAGCAATAGCAATTGGCTATGTATTTGAAGAGTCTCTTGGAAAACCTTGGCCAGCAACTCAAAAGAGAGTTTCTAATGCTTGACATTAGGATATTCATTAGGTGGTTTTTGGCTCTTGGAGGAAATATTGTCAGTCCAGGGGAGAAAATTTTATTTAAACCATATATATATTTACATATATATGGTTTATATGTGTGTATATACACAGATTAACATGTATTATAATTTTTTAGGTAGTTAATAGCATGATTCTTTATGACTGCTTCAGAATTCTTGCTGTTATTATACGCTCCTCTTCTCCATCCTCTTCTTCTTTATGTATCTCTCTCTTCCACTCCCTAATTTAAGTCCCTTATATTTTCCCATTTCCAAATCTCATCACATATATCCTACTAGTCAGCTCCCTAGTACTTCTCCATTTCTACACCCTAAAAATAGTACATTCTCACTTTCCTGGTTTTTGTAGTTACTCCAGGATATGAACTCACATTTGAAGATTTGTAGTTAAGAGTGTCAGATGAGAGAGAACATGAAAGGTTTGTCTTTCTGTGTCTGGGTTACTTCACTCAATATGAAGTTTTCTGGTTCCATAATTTACTTGAGAAGTTCATTATTTCATTTTTCTTTATAGATAAGTAGATTCTATAGTGCATATGTATCACATTTTCATTATACATTTATCAGTTGCAGGGCATTTAGTTTGTTTCCGTTTTCCTTGCTATTGTGAATAGAGGGCAATGAACATGATAAGCAAATATCTGTAAACGTGGAGTCCTCTGAGCATATGCCAAGGAGCGGTGTAGCTAAGCAACATGGTAGATTTATTGTTAGACTTTTGAGAGTTCTCTATACTGTGTTCCATAGCAGCTACACCAATTTGTAATCTCACCAACAGCAAATAAGTGTTCCCTTCTCCTGACATTCCTTCCAGCATTTTTTGTCATTTGTGCTTTTAATCTTTGCCATGCTGGGGTAAGGCAAAAATCATTAAGTTATTTTTATTGCATTTCACAATTTACTAGGGATCGTGAACATTTTTAGACATATTCCTTGGCTTTTAATTAATTAATTAATTAATTAGATGATTAACTAAATAAATGTGGTCCTTTGAGTGTTCTCTGTTCAGATCCCGGTCCATTTTTTTAAATAGTTCACTAGTTTGTTGTTGTTGTTGTTTTCTTTTCTTTTTTTCTTTTGACAATTTTTTGAGATCCATCTTTATTAATCCTCTGTCAGATGTATAGATGGAAATAATTGTCTCTCATTCTTTGTGATTCTGCTTCACCTAATGTTTCTTTAGCTGTGTAGAACTTTTTAAGTTTTAGGAAGTCCCACTTGTCAATTTTTGGCCTTAGTTTTGGGTAACTGCAGTCCTATTCAGAAAGCCCTTTCTTTTTTCTTGTTTTCTTTTTTTTTAATTAGATGTTTTATTTATTTACATGTCATACAACATCTCCTTTCCCAGGTTCCCCTCCAAATAAAATAAAATAAAAAACAAAAATCAAAACAAAAACAAGCCCCTGTTCCATCCCCCCTCTCCCTGCACACCACCTCTCCTGCTTATTGGCCCTGGCATTCGCCTACACTGGGGCCTCTCCTCTCATTGATGACCGACTTGGCCATCCTTTGCTATCTATCTAATCTATCTAATCTATCTATCTATCTATCTATCTATCTATCTATCTATCTATATGCTGCTGGAGCCATTAGTCCCACCATGTGTACTCTTTGGTTGGTGGTTTAGTCCCTGAGAGCTCTGAGAACACTAGGTAGTTCATCCTAAGGCTCTGCAAGTCCTTCTGCTCCTTGGGTCCTTTCTCTAGCTCCTTCATTGAGTACCCTGTTCTCAGTCCAATGGATGGCTGCGAGCCTCTAGTTCTGTACAGAAAGCCTTTTCTTATACCTATATAACAGCCCTAGTTTCCTCAGGACTTTTCCCATAAAAAGATATCAACTTTATTTAAAAAATGTTTTCTGTATCTGATGAGATGATCATGTCATTTTTGTCTTTGAGGTCTTAGATTATTTTTATGGATTTATGTAGTTTGAATCATATTTGCATCTCTATGATGAAGCCTACTTGATCAGAATAGATAATCATTTTTACACACTTGTGAATTCAGTTTGTAACTCTTTTACTGACAAATATTTGAAACTTTATTTTATGTGTGTGAATGCATTGCCTGCATGTGTACATGTATACCACATGCATGACTGATACTTGTCAAAATCAGAAAAGGGCACTGGATCTGCTGGAACTTTAGTTAGAGAAGGTTGTGAGCCACCACCTAGGTGCTGGGAAATATGGTCCTCTGTAAAAGCAGTAATAGCCTACATTAAGTAGTAGTCCTGGTAATAAACCTCAGTCAAAATGACTAATAAGAAACAATTAATTATGGTATTGTTTGCTGGTCAGGCATGACTAAAGCCAACAGTTACTACCTAGTTTTGGGATATGTTTAAGTAATCAACTCATTAATCTGGTGAAGTAAATTAAAATGAAATTTTTATCAAAAGGGTGAAAGAAGTCTGTAGATGTCGATGCTAAGGCACATGAGAAACTTTGCTTCTTGTCAGCAACATTCTCCCGAATGGATGAACTCCTATCTAATCTGAAAATAACTGTCTAAAAGGACTTTTACCTATAAACAGGCCATGTCAATGGCAAGTTTCTCGGCTTGTGAAGAAAGGATCACAATCTAGCTTCAGTGTGGTGCTGTAATCTACAAGAAATCTTTCACAATCTACCCCACAGTGAGAATCACAGCCCCTTCAAGCATGTCACTAAGCACATACTTGGTACACTTCAGAAACAAGACATCAAGAGTAGCCCAGTCCCCCTTCTGAGATGTTACGGATGCTAATGTAATGCAAAGTGTCATCTGAACAGAATAACTTTAAATTTTTTGCTAAGGTTGGTAATGCTGTCACATACGCTCCTTCCATGAGCAATCTTCGTCATCATCATAAAGTGATATTTCTCCTTTGAATCACAATTTCTTCAACTACTGGAAGAAGGAGCTAAACTAGGGAGGGACACATGAGAACACTGGCCTACCCTATTTCTGCAATGGATTGAGAAGACAGTGGTGCAGTTATGGAGGGATTGCACCATCATAGCTGCATATAGGAACCTGTTAGGGTTGAGGTGACACTACCAAGGAATGTATGAGTGGCATCTGGAAGAAGAGGTCCATCCATAACTTCAAAGGCTTTCTCAACAGTAAGAAGGTTGCAAAATATCAACAAAGCTATGATTGAAACAGAAAACAACCTTGTGCTTGGGTGTGCGTGGAGATGGCATGAACGAGTGTTGAAAACTGGACTGAAGAGGAGTTGTTGCAACTAGACCAGGGGGAGTGTAGGTGAAGAAGACAAATGGAAAAGACTGTAGGAGTAGAAAACAAGTAACCCCCCCCCAAAAAAAAATCCACATTTAAGGCTTTTGAAGTCTAAATAAGCTCCTTAAAACATTTGAAAAATTTCACACCAAGGCAGAAAGATTTTCATCAGAAGTGGAAACTTTTCATGATATATTTTATGCTTACAAAGGCGTCTGGGTTGTAAACAGAAATAAACCATTCTGAAAAGGGACTGGTCCCAAGATGAATGTCAGCAGGTTCTCAGGGGGATCCAGAAGAGGGTGCTGTAACCATAAGAGTGCGCTCCACATGTGCTGGTGTCACTGAAGACTCTCAGTGGGTCAGGATGTAGAAGCAGACATAATGGTATTGATAATTTTGGTGCTGTGTGTTTGTGTTTTTGTAGCCTTTTTTCAAACTTGTTTGTATGGTTGGTTTTTTTGAGACAGTTATATTGCACAGCCTAGGCTAGATCAAAATTTACTATGTAGTGTAGGTTGATTCCAAACTCACAATTCTCCCACCAAGTACTGGAGATATAACATATTCTACCATGTCTGTCTTTTGTCCTAATTTTTAACAAAAGAATTATAAAAGTAAAGTAATTTTTTAATTACATGAAAAATGTTTATAGCATAGGTGTATGAAGAAAGAAAATAATATGGCTATATTTGCTTTGTTTTCAGCTAAATCTCAGTATGAAACAAAAAGTTGCAAAGGATTTAAATGCTTATAATTTAATGAAGGTATAATAAGTTAAGGTAAATTTATTATTGGAAAAAATGATTTTGTTTTGCTTTGCTTTAGAATGGCCTAAGGGAAGGTGCCAATTAAGTCTGTAGTGTTATCATGGCTCCCCCAGTCTTCCTACTCACTCAGCATTCACTGCGCCACTCGGAGTTGCTTCCAGTTCTGCATGCTCTACTCATTTTTGATTTATACTTATACTTAGGCAAATAAATATTCAACATGTTTCAATTGCCTGCAGAACAGTATTCAGAATAGTAATGTGTTACACTCGTTTGTAGTCTAGAAGCAATAGTTTATAGCACATAGGATATGTGTGAAGTATGCAATACTGCTCTATGATGCTGACACAGTGACCAAAATAATTTGATGACAGTTCTCAGGATATATTCCTGCCACTGAGCAATATGTAGCTACAAACAATTTTAAATTAGATTTTATGAATGTTGTGTAATGTATATTCTAGAAAGATAGTGTCAAATATATCAATGCTTCATTAAAAATTATCTCTCATTCATATTGAATCATAAACTATTTTCTTTTATATTGTGATTTCAGTGATTAAGCTATATAGATAGACACAGTCAAAACCACTCACAAAAGAAATGACTAGTCATTCCTAAAACTTTACAACATGGACATATGTATCAATTCTAGCTGGCCTATGATTTCCATGCTAGATCTTATTCATGTCAGTGCCTAGTTTTTGATAACACATACCAAGAAAGCCAATATTTAAGGGATCAAATTGCATTCTGAATTGAAGTTATTGACATTATGCAAACAAAGCAAACACATTAAAATTTTTGAGATCCAAATATGCTGAGAATTTATCATCTACATCTCAGCCAACCTAGTGGATACATTTGTACTGGTTGTCATATCAACTACATGTACATACTCACTCCTAATGGCAAGTTCACAGGACATACGTTAAAACAAACCTTGATGGCTTCTTATTTCTTTCTTCAGGCCTAGAGGTCTTGAACTAATGAACCAGAATTTTGGGATTAGGATGGGAGATATAGATAGAGTCAAGCTCCAAGAAAGAGGTGGAGAGGCAGATAGAACTAGAGAGTTAATATGAATGATAGGAGAATTAGTCTTTGTCATGAGAGTGTGATTTCAGAACTACAGGCAGATATATTTCTGTCTTTATGCAATATGAGAACTTGCTGAAAAACAGTACATTTACAATCTATATTAGTTTTTTGGCTTTACTTCACCAAAGCTAATTTCATTTGATGGCTAGTCATGCAATTACAGTTAGTTTATTCCAATCGTCATCAGTACTATTAATTGACCTTAACTCTCAGATCATATTATTACCCTTCACACACTTAGTGTTTGTGTGTGTACATGTATGCTTATATAGATAGCTGTGCATGTTACAGCATAGTTAAGAATGGGTTGAAATACTTCCTTCAGAGTAAAGAAGGATAGTCCTGAAGTTTGAGTTAGAGAATTGACATCAACATGGGTAAAGTCTATGGAAAATTGGATAAGAAGTTTATTGACAATCACATGTTTTCTCCTATTGAAGGAACCTAGCTCCAAATCTTCAGATGTGAGTACTTATCCTGTAGTAACTAAAGAATCAAGGAAGGTAAAACAGAACCAATCCTGAGATAGATGGGTTTGGGAGAAATAAAGAAGACAGAGAGGGGACTAGCAGGATACAAGTGACCTGATGGAAAAAATGGGAAAAGGGGGTCCTTTATGCAAGGAAGGGGAAGGTAAAGACAGAAGGGAGGTCTGAGAAAGCATCTTGCAAGCTTTCAAGGGAGAGAAACAACAAAAAAATCCCACTCAGCTATGACACCTATGAACTACAACAACCAGCATTGCACACTAACCCTAAGAGAACATTCTCCAGTGGCAACAAACAGCTTTCTAATTCCAGGTAAGAAGGAGACTATGTCTCAACCTGGAAACCTAGCTACCTACTCAGTGCTAGTTAACTCATAGTTATTTGAGGAGAATCTACAATTACTAATTTACTAAGCCACTATAATACCTAATAACAATCTACAAACATTTGTCCTATACCCATAAGTAAATATAGTCTTCACCACTCAACAAGGAAACTTCTCTTTGCAACAGAGATTACTACAGAAAACTACCAATCAGAGTGCGGAGTTGTGCAGCTCAGTACCGATAGATACACCTACAAAACACCTAAGGCCCAGGGAACATTGTGCAAGAGGGCGGCAGAAAAATTGTAAGAGTTAAAGGATTAAGGAACTTGCTGTAAGATTGGCAATATCAGAATATCTAGTAATATCAGAAGCCACACCCATAAATTTTCACAAATATTATTGCCCAAACATGAGCTGAACAAGGGTGACACCAATGAATATGCCAAACTGGATAAAGAAAACTCATGAGGACTCAACCAAAGACAGAGAACTATAGACAAGTGGGTAAAACCAGGGTCAGGAGAAATAGTCTTCCCCAGAGAAGAGCACAATTTTTCCCAGGGTCAAATGGTCAAGCCAGAAAACATATATACAGGTAACATCATATGGACTGAATAAGTTATATTTAGTAACACACACACACACACACACACACACACACACACACAGAATTAGTGGGGGAAACTCAGAACCTCAGCATGTTTATTAGGTATAGTACAAAAGGAGTGGCTAGCTAGTCTCTGTAAGAGGTTCCTTTAGCAGAGTTGTCTCAGTCTATAAACATCTGTTAGAACGACGTTGCAGTTGCTAGCTCTTGTACACACACTGAACAATCCTTCATGAATACTCATACTTGGACTTTACTATTCCTCAGGAGCCTGGTCCATAGAGGGGTATGGCTTTACCAATTTGCCATGGGCCAATTGGTCTTGAAGTCCTCAACAGACCATGCTCAGGCCAAAATAGACATTCCCTCAGGACTTCATTCACTCAGGGCTTCCTCTGTTCCCTAGACACCTCCTATTCATTATCTATTAACTAGTTGATGGCATCCATGCTGTTTCTACATCATGGTTATTGTTAATAGAATAGTAATGAATACAAATAAGCAGGTATCTCTGTAGTCAGATGATACTCTGTTAGACACATGCTCAACAAAGTGGTATAGTTGGATTGTTTGCTAGATTTATTTCAAGCTTTCTGAGGTGCCTCTACACTGATTCCCACAGTGGCAGCCCCAGTTTGTACTCATATCAACAGTGGTAAATCTTTTATTTTATCCACTTGTATGCCATTTGCATTTGTTATCATTTTTTAAAAAAGAATCTTACCCATTCTGACTGGGGTAAGATAAAATCTCAAAATAGTTTTATTTTGCAATTCCTTGATGACTAAAGATATTGACTTAAAAAATATTCACACCATTTTTATTTTATTTATTTTTATTCCTTTTTTTTTGACTGCTATTTAGTTCTATACCCCAATTTTAAGTAACTTGTTTTTTGCTCATTTATTTATGCTGGTTAGATTTTTTGCAACGTCACACAAGTTAGAGTCAGCTGGAAAAAGGATAACCCAATTGATTGGCCTGTAGGTGTAACAGAGATAGCTGAACATGAACATGGACTGCAAAGCAGTAAGCAATATTTTCTGAAAACTGCTACAGTTCCTGCATCCAAGTTCCTACTTCAGTTCCTGATTAGGATTCATTCCTTCAAGGATAAAGTGTAATATGCAAGGTGAAATAAACATTTTCCACTCTAAGTTGGTTTTGATCAGTTTTATAACACCAATAGAAAACAGACTAGGTCCTTTGAAGTTTAGTTCTTTGAGTTATGTGTATATTCTAAACACTATCCCTCTGTCAAATGCATAGCTAGTGAACCAAGCATAAATTGACAAGGTGAATTTTCCAATTCTCTCTCTCTCTCTCTCTCTCTCTCTCTCTCTCTCTCTCTCTCTCT
>JADRCD010203024.1:38499-70333 GCA_019843815.1 Montemys delectorum | reverse complement strand
TTGGGTTACCTCACTCAGGATGATACTCTCCAGATCCATCCATTTCCCTAAGAATTTCATAAATTCATTGTTTTTAATAGCTGAGTAGTACTCCATTGTGTAGATGTACCACACTTTCTGTATCCATTCCTCTGTTGAGGGACATCTGGGTTGTTTCCAGTTTCTGGCTATTATAAATAAGGCTGCTATGAACATGGTGGAGCATGTGTCCTTATTACATGATGGAGCGTCTTGTGGGTATATGCCCAGGAGTGGTATGGCTGGGTCCTCTGGTAAAACTATGTCCAATTTCCGGAGGAACCGCCACACTGATTTCCAGAGTGGTTGTACCAGTTTGCAATCCCACCAGCAATGAAGGAGTGTTCCTATTTCTCCGCAGCCTCTCCAGCATCTGCTGTCACCTGAGTCTTTTATCCTAGCCATTCTGACTGGTGTGAGGTGGAATCTCAGAGTTGTTTTGATTTGCATTTCCCTGATGACTAAGGATGTTGAACATTTCTTTAGGTGTTTCTCAGCCATTTGGTGTTCATCAGTAGAGAATTCTTTGTTTAGCTCTATGCCCCATTTTTTAATAGGGTTATTTGGTTCTCTGGAGACTGACTTCTTGAGTTCTTTGTATACATTGGATATTAGCCCTCTTCAGCAAAGTAGCTGGATATAAAATTAACTCAAGCAAATCAGAGGCCTTCCTCTACACAAAGGATAAACAGGCAGAGAAAGAAATTAGGGAAACAACACCCTTCACAATAGCTACAAATAATATAAAATACCTCGGTGTAACTCTAACTAAGCAAGTAAAAGATCTGTTTGACAAGAACTTCAAGTCTCTGAAGAAGGAATTCGAAGAAGATCTCAGAAGATGGAAAGATCTCCCATGCTCATGGATTGGCAGGATTAATATAGTAAAAATGGCCATCTTACCGAAGGCAATCTACAGATTCAATGCAATCCCCATCAAAATTCCAACTCAATTCTTCACAGACTTAGAAAGAGCAATCTGCAAATTCATCTGGAATAACAAAAGACCCAGGATAGCCAAAACTATTCTCAACAATAAAGGAACCTCTGGTGGAATCACAATCCCGGACCTTAAGCTGTAGTACAGAGCAATTGTGATAAAAACTGCATGGTATTGGTACAGTGACAGGCAGGTAGATCAATGGAACAGAATTGAAGACCCAGAAATGAACCCATGCACCTATGGTCACTTGATCTTTGACAAAGGAGCTAAAACCATACAGTGGAAAAAAGACAGCATTTTCAACAGATGGTGCTGGCTCAACTGGCGGTCAACATGTAGAAAAATGCAAATCGACCCATTCCTTTCGCCTTGTACAAAGCTCAAGTCCAAGTGGATCAGGGACCTCCACATCAAACCAGATACATTGAAACTAATAGAAAGTAAAGTGGGGAAGAACCTCGAGCAAATAGGCACATGGGAAAATTTCCTGAAGAGAACCCCAATAGCTTCTACTATAAGATCAAGAATTGACAAATGGGACCTCATAAAGTTGCAAAGCTTCTGTAAGGCAAAAGACACTGTCAATAGGACAAAACGGCAACCAACAAATTGGGAGAAGATCTTTACCAATAAACCTATTCTTATTTCCTTGTACAAAGCTCAAGTCCAAGTGAACCAAGGACCTCCACATAAAACCAGGTATACTGAAACTTATAGAGGAGAAAGTGAAGAAGAGCTTTGAATACATGGCACAGGGGAAAAATTACTGAAGAGAACACCAATGGCTGGTGCTCTAAGATCAAGAATCTACAAACGAGATCTCATAAAATTCCAAAGCTTCTGTAACCAAAGACACTGTCAACAGCACAAAAAGGCAACCAACAGATTAGGAAAAGATCTTTACCAATCCTGTATCTGATAGAGGGCTAATATCCCATATACACAAAGAACTCAAGAAATTAGACTCCAGAGAACCAAATAACCATATTAAAAATGGAGAACAGAGGAAAAAAAAATAATTCTCAACTGAAGAAAACAGAATGACTGAGAAGCACCTAAAGAAATGTTTGATATCTTTAGTCATCAGGGAAATGCAAATCAAAACAACCCTGATATTCCACCTCATACCAGTCAGAATGGCTAAAATCAAAAACTCAGGTGACAAGTGATAAGTGATAACAGTAGATGCTGATGAGGATGTGCAGAAAGAGGAACATTCCTTCATTGCTGGTGGGATTGCAAGCTGGTACAACCACTCCGGAAATCAGTTTGGTAGTTCCTCAGAAAATTAGAGATAATATTACCTGAGGACTCATCTATACCACTCCTGGGCATATACCCAGAAGATGCTCCAACGTGTAATAACGGCACATGCTCCACCATGTTCATAGCTGCCTGTTTATAATAGTCAGGAGCTGGAAAAAAAACCCAGATGTTCTGCAACAGAGGAATAGATACAGAAAATGTGGTACATCTACACAATGGAGTACTACTCAGTTATTAAAAATGATGAATTCATGAAATTCTTAGGCAAATGGATAGAACTAGAAAATATCATCCTGAGTGAGGTAACCCAATCACAAAATAAAACACATGGTATGCACTCACTGATGATCCAAAGCTCCAAATAACTAGGATACAATTCACAGGCCACCTGAAGCTCAATAAAAAGGAAAACCTGAATGTTGGTGCTTCACAGGAGCAAATATGGAGACAAAGTATCAAGGAGAGACTAAAGGAAAGGCCACCCAGAGACAGTCCCACCTGGGCATTGAAACCATATACAGTTACCAAAACCCAGACACTATTGTGGATGTCAGAAAGTGCATGCTGAAAGGAGCCTGATTTGGTTGTCTCCTGAGAGACCCTGCCAGAGCCTTACAAATATAGAGGCAGATGTTAGCAGCTAACCATTGGACTGAGAGCAAGATCCCAAAAAGAGAAATTAGAGAAGGGACTGAAGGAATTGAAGGGGTTTCATCCCCTTAGGAAGAACAACAATATCAACCAACCAGACCTCCAGAACTCCCAAGGACAAAATCATCAAAAAAGAAATATACATGGCCCACCTGCATATGTATCAGAGGAAGGCCTTGTGATATGACAATGGAAGCAGAGGTCCTTGGTCCTATGAAGGCTTGATAGATACCCCAGTGTAGGGGAATTGAGGCCAGGGAGGTGGGAGTGTGGGTGGGTAGAGGAACACCCTCACAGAAGCAAAGGTAGGGAGGATGTGATAGGGTGTTTCTGGGGGGAGGGAAACCAGGAAAGGGGATTTGAACATTTGAAATGTAAATAAAAAAATATCGAATAAAAAAGTTATTATTTTTTCATAATCAAATATGTAACAGTTACTCTTGTTCTTAGGGAAAATGTTCAAAAGCCACAGGACAAAATAAGTATTAGAGTGTTTCTTGTCACATGAAATAGCTGTATCAGTTAAAGTTCACAAAAAAATGGCCTTTTCTTTCAAAGAAAAATTTTTTAACTAAAACAATTTTTCGAGTTTAATTTGACTCTTACATGTACACCTTACCAGAAATAACACTGATTAAAAATAAAAAAATAATAATTTATAGTATATGGGAGGATGTGCATAGGTTGTATAAAAAATTATTATGTTTATGTGCATGTTCATGTCTCTCTGTATGTGTATGTATGTGTGTCTGTATGTGTGTGACTGTATCTGTTGTGCACACACACAGTAGTGTCCATGTCAGCAAGAAAAGAGCATCAAAACACCTAGAATTTGTGTTACAGGGAATTTTTTCCTGATGTAAGCACTGAGAACATGGGTCATCTGTAAAAGTAGTAAGTGCTGTATGTATTCTTTATTTCATTGGAAAGTTAAACATAATCAATAAAATGATGAGATATATTTATATTTCTATTGTCAATAGGAAGAGAACTACATAATGTGTTGTTTACTTTATAAATAAGAAATCAACTATACTGCATGGATATTTGATGTTTTAGGCTAAAGATCACCATAATGCTACAACATCATCTATTTACAAATCTGTTCAAGCAGACTATACTAATGTGAACATTAGACCATTGCTTTTCACATATGCATTTCAGTCATTGTTCTCCTTCCTTTGTTGCAATTGAAAGGTAAAATATATATTAAAGATTATCTGATGATATTTGGAATGAAATTTAACCTAACCTTTGTTTTATTTTTGTAAAATGAATTTGGGACTAAGTTATTCTTTCTAATGATACTGAGACCTAGTCAGTTTGTTTCAAAGATCTTAGAGACTACAAACATATATTCAGACAATGGAAGGGAACATTTCTGATGGTATTAAACACTTGTTCTGATCCCTATCAGTATCTGTTCTTCTGCCTATTTGGTTGACAATTGATCAATGTTGAAAGTACTCTGGATTGGAAAGAGAAAGAATGTGAAGGCCTATAAAATTATCTGATCAAACAACATTTTTTTCTTGTTTTGTGTAATTGATTGTTTTTCATTAAAATATATATGGCTATCATATTTCTATAAAATGCAATGTGATCATATTGAATGCCTATTCCCAACATCTTATTCTAATGTCTATATTTTGTTTGTTTGTTTTTTAAGTTTTCTTTTATGCAGGTATCATCCAGACAGTCATAATTACTAAGTATCTTGTGTGGAAATTCCGTACTGTTGCATTCAGTATCTCGCCTTGGATGTTATCACTGATTAATAATCTTCTTCAATGACCTCAACCACAGCGTCTGGCACAATGAACACTGATCCACAGGGAGAAAACTTATACCTCTGTTCCAATTTGATGCCTTTGTGTTCTTTATTAGTAATGTGTGACATATCCAAAAATAAGAAATTCCTGTGTAGTTCTGTTGGGCATCTAAGAAGAAGGGCAATAGCCTGAATTTATTTCACAGCCTCTTCAGCCTTCTTGGCCAATAGATCATAGGGCAGAATCCCATAGTTAGTACTGGCAGCAGTGCTGACCACGCATGCAAAGTACTTCCTGTCTAGCAACATTCAGATTTTGATTCTGGATTTTTGTTTGTTTTGTTTTTTTCAAGACATAGATAGTGAGAGTGACAAAGTATGATAACAAAACACACACAATATGAGTGTGGAAGGCGCAGATGCTAGCCCAGATAAAACATATAAAAGGGGGCATGTGTAGGTGATAGGGCAATGTTGACCCAAAACTGAGGCTGTACAAAAAAGTCATTTAAAATCTTGGATCTTAATACCTAAAGAGTGCCTTGTTTAAAAACAAGCTGAAGTGTCATTACCACCATGACCACCATGTTTTTCATCTCTGTGTTCTCATTACTGAGTATTTCCTTTCTAACCTATTTCTTATTTCCCATGGAACAGTGACAGATTTTTCTAACATACAAGTTTCCCTGCAGGCTTACGTTTCCAGCATCCCTCACTCTCTTTTCCCAGAGACCAGTACCTTGAATTAACTGGAACTGCACTATTAAAAAAACATAGTATCACATATTTTATTAGGATTTTTATTGACTTCAAGCAGGAAAGTTAAAACCTATCCTTATTAAGTCTTATCCTGAGGTCATATCCCATATAAACCTATGGCCTTGAGGTGTGATCTGTAATACTTCTTCAATTTGTGTGTGTGTGTGTGTGTGTGTGTGTGTGTGTGTGTGTGTGTGTGTGTGTTGTTTAGGCACTTTTTCCTCTTCCTACACAAATGTAAACATCAATATGCATCCGTATGTGCTAATCAACACTCCTTTTTAATGCCTAGAAGCAATCGGAACTAGATTTTTCTAATTCTAGAATATACATCAACTTGTAAAATGACAGTGTGATGAAGACGCACTTCAAAAGTTAAGGTATCAAACAAAGCAACACGAGTTGGTTTCAAAAGCATGACTTAAAATGAGCTAGAAATTATTACGGATGACCTTATGGAATTAAGTAGAACTCTGCAAGAGTTGATAAATAATGAGCTCATTTCCATTTCAAAAGATACAACTCTTAATACAGTCAAGTTGTAAAAAGACAGGTTCATGCTGACAGAGATGTTTTGCACAGGACATCCTTATCACGGGAATCAAATGAGCACAGTTGGTGTGTGGCGCTGTTATTCTTCAGTGTCTAGTCTCTCAATGTGAATTTCATGAACAAAAGGAAATGTTCATGTAACACTCATTCTCAAGTAAGACACTAAACTGAATATCTTTTCAAATATGCAAATTTATCTAGACATAAAATCTACTGATTTATTTAATTACTCCAGCACCAAGAGTTTACTCGGCTCAGTTCTATTTATTGGACATAGATTTGCAAATTATTTGTATATTGAAATATGATTAATAGGGCCAATTCTGAAGGATTTTATCTTTTTAAGAATATAAATATACTACAGTAATTATCGAGATAGACATGCCTACAAAAAAGCTGGAATGCAAACGATAAGTTCATCCTAGAGATGTATGGTTGCTATTTGGGTCACCTTCACCTGGCTTCACTCTTTTTTAAAGATGTATTTATTTTTTGAATTTACTCTTCTGTGAATTTGTATGCATCTTTTACCATGGAGACCACCAGATGGAATCTGATCCCTCACAGCTGCAGTTGCAGACAGGTGGCTTGCTGTTGCTGGGATCACAGCTCTGGTCCTCACATTGGAAAGCAAGGTACTCTTATCTGACGAGCCAAATCTCCAGTTCCATGTCATGTCTTAATATGTAGCTTGTATAACATAAAGAAAATATGCAAAATGTCCCTGGAGAATATAGAATTCAAAGCAAACAATTGCTAAGCATAAATTCCCCAAATCCATTCTTCATTGTGTGTGAGTAAAGTCATACATTACGTAAGTAATGCTATTTTAAATATATTTGCACTTTTCTTTGAAATTTTTATTACTGCTATTTTATTTAGAAATTTTTATAGTGTCTGAAAATTAAAATATAATTAAAATGCACTCAATTTCAGTATTTCTTCAACACTATATCTGTAAAAATTTAGATTATCTCCCACCTAATAATGGTCATGCAAGTGATTTCATACACTAAGAAAGAATATTTGAAAAATGGAAAAACACTTCTACTGTCTCAACGCAATATATTTTACCAAGGAAAGAAAGAAAACAAATAAAATTTATGTAAAGTCACTAATGACTGGAAAGAAGCTGAATGTTGTGCAAAAAGTATTTAAAATATGATCCATCTGACATAAAATAAATAAATAGATAATAAATAAATAAATAAATAAATAAGTAAATAAATAGACAAACATGATTGAATCATCCTGCATATGTGATCCCAGTTTGTATTGATAAACTCTGTGGTGTATCTTTCAAGTTAACCCATATTTAAATGGTCTGTCTTCAATATCTTTTCTGATTCTACTGTGTTGTGTATGCAGACCCAGGGAGGATGAACTGGCTGAGGAACACAGTTCTCTTTCTCACCCTGTCATCATTTTCATGAAAATACCAAGATTTATACCTGCAGTAATTACATACAGCAACTGAAGTTCTTGCCAGGCCATGAATGAAAAGTGTTCAGATAGTTTCTCCATCATAGTATTTACAGGATCAGTTTTTGTTTCCCTTGCATAAGATAAGATGATAGGGAAAAAGAGAAATGGAGAAATAGCAAAATATAATAAACAAAGTCCATGAACTACAGCACAAAATGAAATCAGACCCCAACAAATTCATTCCAGTCCTCTATATTTATATTTCACACTCTCAAAGTATTTTCTATATATTTAATTTTACAAAATATATGAGGCATCTTCTCTCTACTTTCTGTAAAATACATTGATACTCCTCAGAATGATAAGTTTGAGGCAAAGAGTTACTGAAACTTCGAATATAATCTGGGAAATAAACACTTCAAAAATTACTGAAATAAAATTTTGTGAATTGTAACTTTAGAAGGACAATTGTTCATAAAGATACTTGAGATCAGAAAAACTAAATAAATATGTAAGCATGAAAATTAGCATAAAATAGACTACTATAAAATTAATGTTATGCTGAATTCAAAATAGCTTAATAATTGTAAACTTTGTTACATCGATCATGTATCTAATCTACACAACTTGTGTATTATAGACTGATTCATATTGAGAATGTAGTCTGGTCACTCAGAAGTATCAAGAAAATAAATTGCCAAGCTAAACATTATTTTAGCTTTAGAATCAAACAATGACCTAACACCCTCTCCTGTGGGCCAAAGAGATCTGAACAAAGGACCATTACCAAGTGATTTTTATTTTGTCTAATCAAGTACCAAAGTGTCACAGTAATTTGTAGTGTAATAGAGTATAAAGAGAAATTAAAGACAATTTCTGAATAGTGTTGTGAATGAGGGAAAAATGTATTACAGATAGTGGAGAAGTTATGAGAAAGATATTGGGATTTGTGAAGTTCTAGTGAATGAGAAATTAGACATCAAATGTAGAAGCATATAGGACATTGTCCTTCCAGGTTGTATTGAATAAAAATTGATATAAAGGCATTGACATATGTCTTAGATTACAATGAGCTAAAATGTCTTTGAGTAGGAAACACAGATATAAACATTTCAGATAAATAGTGTCAAATTCCAAATGATCAAAAATAATTTTCAAAAAATATATTCTGTATTTTTGCTAAATCATAGAGTTAGCTTTAATTTTTTTCATTTATAAGAATAAAGAATATTATTGCTAAATGATGAATATGCTAATTTATTCCTGTAGCATCACTATATTACCCTAAAGGAACCTTAAAATGTGCTATATACTTCAATTAATGGTAATAAACTACAAAATTATTTTAATTATATTCTTTCCTCTATCATAACTCCTAGAAAAATCCTTGTCAACTGCTTTCCCACAAAACTTCATGCTTTTTCTTTCTTCTTGTATACTATTTTTGAAATTATAAACTTACAATATCTCCCCTTCCATTTACAGTTTGCAATCCATCAATATATAAGGTCTTATAGATTACACACACACACACACACACACACACACACACATCACACATAAGGACACACATAAACACACAAACCTATACACACACACACACACACACACACACACACACAGAACCATATATCTTAGCTCAAACAGGGTCACATAGTGAGAACATATCCCAAAAGTATCAGTTAAATAATGTTTGAAACATATGCTTGTGCAGGTGATAATCATAATTGAACAGGTTTTTCACCCTACTTTATTAAAACATCCACAAGCATTTTGCTTCTTATAAAATTCATAAATTTATTTAAAATCCAGCTGTTGTCCCCTTCCCAGTCTCCCCTCCCAAAACTCATTACCCCATTCCTCCTCTTCTTGTTCCTGAGATGCTGCTCCACCACCACCAGACCTCTGCATTCCCTGGAGTTTCAAGTCTCTCAAGAATTCAGCACATCTTCTCCCTTTTGTATGGGTATTCCCATAATAGCCGTAACTTCTTACAAATGCATAATTACAAAATCACCCTTTTCTGAAGCTAAGGCAGTTGCCCATTGAATGCTTGAACACGTGTCTATAGTATGATTCACATATTTCAGCTTACCAAACTCTGTAAAATGGAACATTTGCCAAATTTCATTTCTTTGGATACCTTTAGAGTTACATCCTGTAGGTAATGGAGTTTGGTTATATAATGAGCAAGTAGGACATTGCCTCAAAATTTCCTTGACTTGTTGCCAAGTGATAGACAATTCTTTCTATAAACCTTTGTTACTAGCATTCCAGTGAACCCAAGGCCCAGAGAAACTGTTATATTCAGCTTCCTTGAGAAAAATATTTATAGACACTTTATATCTCTCATGAGCCTCTTATGATTTACACAATAGTCCCCAATAGTGATGACATAATTTAATATTTGGTATTAATCCAAAATTCTGAATACTATTTCTTGAAGGTTTTTTCTGTTTTGTTTTGTTTTGTTTTTTGTTTTTTAGCACTCACAAAATTCTCATACTATCATGCAAGGTGACACATTATCTTTGAAATTCAATCGATGTTGAGTTATAATTCAGATCCTAAGAAGACTGATTTTCCACCTTTAATAGACTCTCTTTCCAAATTCCTAAGAGATCATTCAGCTCCAAGTTCATGAATAGGTCTGTTTACTGGTGTTGTGAGCCCACATAACCTATTCATTTTGAAAGCCAGGCTTTAAACACCTGTGACTTTGGGGGATACTGTCTTCAACTAATAATCATGACAGAGGTGAATTTGTAGTTAAGATTGAGCTAAGGATTTGAATATGGAGAATGTCATCCAGTTGTCTAAATGTTTTAATAAGTATGTAGAAAATGGAAAGGCCTGAAGGAAACAGAGTCAGAGGATGAGGAACGGACTCTGAAAGACTGATGATGATGTACCTCTCTTAGTATATATGGAGTTTGCAACCAGACAATGCAGTTGTTTTAGGAGCTCAAAAGAGTACAAGATAAATTGCCTCCCCAAGATTTACAAATAAATTCACCACTTATATGTCAATTTAACACAATGTTATTTTTGGACTAAGTCCCGAGAACTCTACAGTATGAACTCATTAAGTCACAATAACTGAGAATTTCTTGCATTAAGAATAGGCTATAATCCAAAAAGTATTGCATGATATCTACTTTTATTTTTAATTCATATGTGCAAATTATAGAGTACAAAAAATATTAAATACTATCCCTCAAAGCTAGTATACTAGTACATTCTTTGGGCAAGTTTACTTTGGTATAACTTTAATACAATTTTTTTAATAAGTGACTCTAAGTTTTTGTGTCTGAACCAAGGCAAAGATGGTGACTCCTTCACAGTAGGATATGTCCGACAGCTCGACTCATCCACAGTACGGTATGTCCAGCAGCTTTAGAAATTTCTTGGGTCATTTTGGTTCTGTTGCTATGTTTCTATTACTTAATTTTTTAAAATTAAGTTACAAATTAAAGTGTAAAATATCAATAAACAGTGAAATATATCATATTGTGGTTTTAATTAGGCATGATAATTTACACAAAGCACTGAAACTCATATATACCATTTTGTGAGATGTTTATGCCCATTATATCAGAGTTAGCCAGTATATCCACATTTACTACCAAAATAAAACCTCCACCTTCCTTTTCTTTACTATGTGTTACAGACTAGTTTACATACCCAGAAAAGTGGAATAATGTATAATTCAGTACATTTTCTTATGATTTTGTCATTTCAGAGTTAAAAATGTTAAATTCAAAGCTTATGTTGATAAAATGTACCTGAATTTTAAATATTTTCAAGGCTAAGTTATATTTTAGTATGTATTTGTATTCTCTGTATTTTTTAAAATATCTTTTTTAAAAAATTTTATTCAATCATTTTATTTTTTACAATTCAGACTTTATCCCCCATCCCAGTCTGCCCTCTGTTCCACATCCCATATCTTTTCCCTCATCTCCATGATTATGTCCTCACCCCTCCAACCCACCCCCTACCCCACATGACCTCCCCACTCCCTATGGCATCCAGTCTCTCTAGGGTTAGGTGTATTTTCTCTGACTGAGTCCAGACCTGGAAATCCTCTGTTGTATATGTGTTTGGGGCCTCATATCAGCTGGTTTATGCTGCCTGTTTGGTGGTCCAGTGTTTGAGAAATCTCAGGAGTCCAGATTAATTGAGACTGAAGATCTTCCTACAGAGTTGCCCTCCTCCTCAGCTTCTCTCAGCTTTTCCCTAATTCAACTACAGCATTAAGATATATATTTGGATTCTCTTCTATCTATGTGTGATGTGTATGTATATATATATATATATATGTGTGTGTGTGTGTGTGTGTATGTGTGTGTGTGTGTGTGTGCATGCATGTGTGTGATATGTGGTATGTGTTTTATATAAATATAAATAAATAAATATATCTTTACTATTTATTTTTATAAATTAAGTGTAGCTTTCCAGTTTTCATCAAGCAAATTTCTCTTTGCAATAAGTAGAGGGAACATAGACAAGTACAGCCAACCAAGAAGGCAGCCTTGTAAAGTCTAGTGTCAGAGGACACCTTAGCAGAATAACCCCAGCCCTTGAAGCCACAGTACCATTGCTGAAGATCGGGTTGAGTCAGTGTAATATCAGGAAATCAGTGATATTGCTGTGAGATTGTGTCACCTACAAATTTCAGAAAAGTTAAACCCATAAAGTTTCACCAACATGACCGTGTATAGAAGATGAAAAGTCCAAAAGACCTCAGTCCTAAGAAAGAACTGCAGTAAACAAGGTGGAGTTCCGAGGATGTGGAGTAGTCTTGCCTAGGATAGAGTACACAAATTGGTAATTTGATTTCACATGACCATAAACTGGGCTAAACAATGTGGCCTGCTAAGTCACAGGCTCTGAGGGAGAATGTAATACCTTTATTATGCGAAATTCATATAATATTAAATTGACTCTTAAGCACTTATCCTTAGGTTCACTGTTAAGTACACCATTCACACTTATCAGACTAGCTTCTGCTTTGCAGTAGATTCTGATATAAAGATTTACAGCTGGTCGACCTGCAGAAAATAACAATGTGGAATCTGAAATCTGAATGCTAAATTGAAGAGAAATAATAAACTAGAGTATTTTCAGCAGAAATCAACCAGATAAATGACAAAAATAAAACATGACAAAAATACGAAGTTAATAAAAGAGAGGAGAGAGATTCCAGGAGATAAGGTATTGAGTGGTGTTTTGGAATAAGGAAAAGGGTAGGGTAAAGGAAGTGATAATACAAAAGTAAGAATGTTTGATAAACCAATCCAGAAACCTACTCTTTTTGTCATTTATTTATTTATTTATTTTACACTTCAGATTTTATTACTCCCACATCCACCATCCAACTGTTCCACATCCCATACCACCTCTCCACTCCCCTGTGCCCACGAGGATGTCCCCATCACCCTCGGCTCACCCAAACAGACCTCTAAACTCTGTGAGACTTCCAGTTTCAGTCTCGTAAGGGTTAGGTGCATCTTCTCTGAATGAACCCAGACCCAGCAGTCCTCTGCTGTATAAGTGTTGGGAGTCCCAACACAGAAATCTAATTTTTAAGCTAAGTAATATGAGGAATTGATTTAAAAAATGCCCATTGAACTGAGCAGAGTCCCCAATGAAGGAGCTAAAGAAAGGACCTAAGGAGGTGAAGGGTTTGCAGCCCCTTAGGATGAACAAAAATATGAACTAACTAGTACCCTCAGAGCTCCCAGGGACTAAACCATGAACTGAAGAGTACAAATGGTGGGACTCATAGCTCCAGCCACATATGTAGCAGAGGATAGGCTAGTAGATCATCAATGGGAGGAGAGGCCCTTGGTCCTGTGAAGGTTCTATGCTTCAGTGTAGGGGAATGCCAGGGCCAGGAAGCAGGAGAAGGTGGGTTGGTAAGCAGGGGGAGTAGGGAGGGAACAGGTTTCCCCCCACCCCGAGGAGAAACTGGGAAAGAAGATATCATTTGAAATGTAAATAAAGAAAATAATAATAGCAAAAAAAAAAAAAGCAGCTTGACTGGAAGTATTGCATGTCAGTCATTATTGCTGCCTCCAAAAACTGTACAAAATATCAATGCCACAGGAAGCCAATTTTCTGTTGAGTTGCAGACAAGCTAGTTATTATAGTTCTCAAAATAATATGTTATATTCATCATTATGGAGTGCTACAAAGAACTATACCGGAAAGTTCCCCCAAGAAACCATGCTTTCTGAGGAAAGGCACATGAACCTTAGACTAAAGATTCCTTATTGCTGGCTAATGTTCATAGTTACAAAAGTTGTTTGTATTCATCAGTGATTATCACAAACAGCTGTAGCCCCTGAAAACTCCAATAGTGTGCTGTCAAGATTTACACATCAATAAAACAACGGTCTGAATGATCTGGGTGTTACCAACTGATTCCAATTTGTGTTTGAGGCCCTCTCTAAAGGAGAGTTGTGCCTGATAGTGTGGCTCTGCTCAAATATATGTGACTAAGGAGATCATAGACTCCATGAAGAAATCAATTGGTAATAGTTTGTCACATAATCAAACTGCCACTTAACTACTTATGTTTCTATTCATGGATGTATTGAGCTTTCAGCCTTGGTCATAACAGTTGAATTTTTTCAAAGCAGGCACAATCCATTCCTAGCCACACTAAAAATGTGTGATGGTTGAGTGGCTGGTCCCAAGCAGGCAATCTATCAATCACTTTTTGAGTTTCAGGGAACATTGTGACGAGGAAGGGAAGGATTGTTGGACTGTTGGTTGGATTGTAAAAGAATGTTTGGTTCAGTTTTCTAATAATGGCAAGGCCAATCTGCCATTTTTGCACCACAAAGAAAAGAGGGTGGAAGAAAAGAGACTGGGAGGAGGAAAATAGGAAGGAACAGGAAGTTAGATGAAAGTGAGAGAAAGATGAAAGAGTAAGATAAATAAAAAGTCATTGTATAAATGTAATATCTAATATATATACATACATATATGTATATATACATATGTACATATATACATATATGTATACATATTGCATGGAAACAGCATGAAACATACAAATTAAAGGACTGCTGAAAATTAGATGGGTACCAGTATGGAATAAAATTATATAATTCAATAATTGTATTAGTCAATTTAAATTATGATAGAAGAAAATATATTACTCATTCAAATTATTCATGAATACTTTATATATTTGCCAAATGCAATCAGTTTAATGTAACAAGTGATAAATAAGTATGTCAACAGAATATCTGAATTTCCAAAGGGTGGCTGTTACTAAAGTATGTTGAACAAAAGGCTTTTGTTTTTCAAAACGCAAACACTGAAAAATAATGTAATCAGTCTTGTGTTCCACAAATAGCATGTGTCATCTTAGAAAAATAGGGGCAACCTAACAGCAAGGGCATAACAATTATCCAGGAAGAAGATAATGAATAAACTTGAAGGTAGAGCCGTAAGGTTAAGTATACTGAGGATAAATTAAAGAACAATCAGCATTATGTCGGGATTGATTGGTGCAATAAAGAGACTAATGATTATAAATCATTTTTATGTCTGCTGCTTGGACCATATAACACAATCTGAAGTTGATTATGGTTCCTAGAGAAACAATAGTATAAATGAGTGCTATGCCACTAAGAAGTTCAAAAAGTAAACTTGAAGGCCAACAAATACAGACATTATATTTAGTTTAATTTTGTGTTTTTAACTCTGAAAAGAACAACCCGTGGAGTTGTTCAGACAATAAAATTGTGAGTCTTCTTAATTTGACTACATAATTTGAGTACATTTTGTTGTTCTTAATTGTCACAGATATTATCAAGGAGAGTGAAAAGGTTTTCTTCATTCATGCCAATTTTAGTTGAATTTATTTTGAACGTTTGTAACTTTAATTTTTCTGTCAAGCTACATTCACACTAAGATGACAGGTATGTTGCTACTTTGTAAGCTGGTCAGTTGTGTGGGTGTAGTAGTGTCAATTAGACCCTTCTCCCCTGATTCCTCAGGCTCATGTATTTGATTAGTTGTTGGGTCTGGGATGGAATTTTCAGTGTTGGAGCATTCCTGGAGGAAGTATAACATTATAGGAAGTCTTTAAGAATTCATAGTTTTTTTTCCATTTCTAGTTTGCTTTCTCTGCTTTCTTCATAAATTCTTCATGTGAATTTGCAGTTATTGATATCCCCTCTGTAACCATAAGCGAAAATAAATAACTCTATAAGTTTTCCTTAGTCATGATATTTCATCACAGCAATAAAATTGAATTAATATGGTGGGTTTGTGTACATAGAATTATATGTAGGGTTTTTTTGCTGTGGAGCACATTATACATAATTTTCTCTGTATCTTCAAAACTTAATTCATATTTGTTATTGTAATGATTCTGATGTGAGAAATACTCTTTTCTAAATGGACTTCAGAGTCTCCATAAATCCCTAACAAGAAAGGGTACAAGCCACTGCAATTTAACTATATTTGCTGAAAACCTGAATGCAAAAAAATGTTTAACCACGCTTAAGCCTCTGGAGAAGATAAATTGGAGTGTCTTTGGATAAAAATCATAAAATTATAGTAGATTAGCTTTTCTTTTGATGATATAAATTATTTTCTTTTTGTTATTCTTTGTTGCTTTGCAGAGCTGGCATGAGAAAACCATATATTACTAAAATCAGTTTTAGAGAAGATACTATATCTCTGTTTCCTCACTAAAATAGATGATGATTTCAGAATTAAACACTGAGTTGCATTTCAGTGAACAGCACTGAGCAATTTGTTTATAATACAATCTGTAAAAAAATAGATTATTGTGGGACATTGAGAAATCAATTACAAAATAATTGTACAGGTCAAATCAGAGCAGGACTTCACTGAAGAAATGCTGGGATGTAAAAAGAGCCCATGATGAAGTACTTTTATTTTTGGTTTTGTTGTATTTTGCTTCGCTTGCTTTGCTTTGCTTTCAAAATATAAGATGTTGCCTCTTCTTATTCTCTTGTTTTCCCAACACTTGGTCACTGCAGAATCTTTTCCTATGAGTGTTTCGTCACGGTGAAACAATGTCTAAATTATCTCTCTTGCTTGTAGCATTGCAAAGAATCTAGTGTTTTCTTCGGGGCTCATTGCTTTACTCATCCACTTGGCACCTAGAAACTTTGTTTCCTCTCTGAAGGTCAGCTGAGATGATACCAATGAGACTCACTGCAAATGGGAAGATAAAAATCAGTACAGATTTCTACATATGCTGAAAATTTCTGCTACTGAGTAGAACTCTGAAAATGAGATAATTTACCACGGAATGAAGTGCCTCTTAGAAATTGTAAAATGCCGGTTGAATTTGTGAATCCATCATATTAATCTCTGTACGTTTTTTTCTGTACTGTTCACAGTAAGCATCATTGCAAGACTCCTACCAGGTTATATGCCAGGTTACTGAAAAACAATTAACGCTGCTACTTTTGCTTCTTAAGCATAGTTTTTTGATAATGCAAGCTAATGATTTCTAAGAAGATACTAATAACTTTTGGGAATGCCAGGGCCAGTAAGCAGGAGGGGGTGGGGAGGTGAGCAGGGGGAGGGGCGAGGGAACAAGGATTTTAGTTTTTGTTTTTTTCTTTTCTTTTCTTTTCTTTTCTTTTCTTTTCTTTTCTTTTCTTTTTTGAGGGGAAGCTGGGAAAGGAGATATTGTAAATAAAGAAAATATCTAATATATATATAATATATATATATTAGGAAAGTGGGAGTTCTAGAAGCTTTGTATATTAACATGTTTGTAAGAATGTTGCATATTTACTGATAGCTTCACAAATCTTGATGTAAATGTTATGATTAGGGACACTACAAAAGTTCTCAGGAGAGAACCTTGGAGGGCTCATCCCTGAACAGGACATGGATAGGAACCCTTATAAGGACAAAAGAACACTTAAGGTCTAAATTGGAGCCTTACCTATGTAAGACTTGGGATAGGGAGAATGAGTGTAAAATGCTCTCACTATCTCACAAATGATCTCACAACATCTGTGTCCAACTGAACTGGGACCCGAACTAATCCCATCATCTAATGGATGGGAGACGAGCACACAAGGCCCCATCTACTTGAACTATTAGCTACTGATGGAAAAGGAGAAGGAGGCGGAAGCCATCTTTTTCTTTTTCTTTTTTTTTTTTTTTTACTGTTGTTCCAAATATGAGACACGGGTTCCAATACATAGTCCCAATCTCTTGCTCACACAGGTAAGTCTGGTTAAAATCAGCCAGGCACAGAAAACAAACAAACTACAAAAAAATGTGGAGGGTAATAGTAATGTGCACGCACTGCATGTGTGCATAAATTTCCCAAAGAAGAAACTGATATATTAAACAGTAGATTTTGTACGTTTGTTGATTTAATGATAGTGGTCATTATGGTAATAAAAAATAAGCAACTTTGTGTTAAATGAATTTTAAAAGGAAGGGAGTTGAAGGAGAGGAGAAAAAAGAATATTTTTAAATTATTTTTATTACTTTTATTTTTTTTACATTCCAGCCATTGCCTCCCTTCTTGCTCCCCCTCCCATAGTTCTTCATCCTATATCCCTTACCCTGTCCCCACCCCCATCCCCACCCTACCAGACCTCCCCACTCCCTGGGGACTCAAATCTCCTGCGGGTTAGGTGTACCTTCTCTCACTGAGGCTGCATCAGGCAGTCCTCTGCTGTCTGTGTGTCAGGGTCTCATATCAGCTGGTGTATGCTGCCTGGCTGGTGGTCCAGTGTCTAAGAGATCTCAGGGATCCCTGTTAGTTGAGACTGCTGGTCCTCCTACAGGGTCACCCTCCCTCTCAGTATCTTCCAGCCTTTCCCTAATTCAACTACAGGGGTCCCTCCCTTCATTCTGAGAATTTTTTTTTTTAAGGTAATAACACATCACGTTAGGAATGCTTTGTTGAAATACTGAAATAAGTTGGAATTTGAATCATTGTGAAACTGAGACTATCTGTGGATGAACTTGTTCCTGTTGATAAAAATATTGCATATCTTATTATGTTTCTAGATGCCTGTTTCCTAATGAGAAATAGAGGAATAAAGGTTGGGTATTCAGGTGGGTGGGAATGTGTGGAGGATCAGGGAAGAAAAACAGTAATCACATCCGATTGTTTTAAAACTATTTTCAATAAATGGGCAATAGATAAATAAATTGTATCATGTGATTAAACATATTAATCAAGTAACTGGTGGGTTATTACAGAAGATGAGCAGAGAGGAATGCCACAACTAGAAACGCATCAGTTTGTATTCTGGTTGAATAACAAACAACCAGAATCTTACCGACACATCAAGACAACTTCATATATGAACCTACAGTGATTGTAAAAATGTTCCCAAGCCAAATGATAACTTAAGCTACTTGATCTGTTAGCATGGAAAGAGGAGGTAGTCAGAAGATTGTATGTAACTTTAGCTGTAGAGCAAATGACAATTGTTAGCTTCTTAGGGATGAAAGAGTCTATTTTCTTTAAGAATGTAAAGTCTGGCAAGTTGTTAAGTATAAGACCATGTATCTAAAAATGTATGGGCAGCATAAATTGGATTGATCAGAAAAAAGAAAAACATAACAGGAACACTCATTTTGGGGGATAACAAGGTGGAGTAGATATAGGATGTAACAGGATTTGGGAGAAATGGTGTATATGACCAAACATGTTTTACAAAACTCATTCTCAAAGAATGAATAACAGAAAAAAAACTCAGATATCATCAGATTATCAGATGCTTCAATCGTAATTTTGAAATCTGTTGTGTTCTCTCTTAAAAGTTTTAATTGCACAAAACACAAGCAATTCTTCCAAGTATCAGGAAGGAAAAAATTTGATAAGCTAAATTATCACATTAAAAGTTCATGCTTTTTCCTAGGTTATGTGCACACACAGGGTTCAGTTGGCAGTGGATGTAGGTTAAGGGATAGTAGCAGAAATGTCAGCAATCGTACCTTACAGTGTTTGCATGGATAAACCTCTCCATACCTGTCAGCTTACCTCCTCTTTATAGGGCACTTTGCATACTTGTGAATTTTGAATTTGTTTAGTGATTTACTGATAGCATAAATATCATAATATGAAATACTAGAGATTAAAAATAGTTATTACTCTTGGAACCAGGCACACATTAAAGTTATACATATGACTTTATTGAAAATTACTATATCATTATCACCTTCTAATATTTTTAAGAACATTCCTATTCTTTCTTTGTGTATGATAAAATAATTTGGAATGCAATGATATAATAAAGTTTCATTAACAGTTGATATCAATTATACTTGGCCCTCAGTATGTAGTGAGGTTTTGAAAAATAAACATAGATCTTTATTTGTGGAACAAGACAATATTTTAAAATGTTTGTTTACAATTAAAATAGATTAACATTAGGATTTTTTAAAACATCTAATATATATTTTCCTGAATGTCTAAAAAATGTAAAGATATGCTCAGGATTCTTGGAATACATACATTTGTTCTTACAAAGATTAATCCAACTTCTAACAATTTATATACTCAAAAAATACATCCAGCCTTCTATTCCTATCTGCATTATAGGTATCTGATTATGTTATAATTTCTGAGAAACAACAAAAATTATTTCTCTACTGGGACGAGTTTTGATCTGTAAAATACTGTAAGGATTAGGTGTTCAAATGTTATTCCTCCTTTTCATGCTTGGATGCTCTTCTTTTCTACCTGGACTGAGAGAGATATATTACAGGTTCTATAGTCTTGGGAATCAAGAATTCTTGTTGAGTCTGGGGGGCATTAAGGACAATAGGTGTGATCTGACATATTTCTCCACGGATTTGACATGAATAAATCATCAGTGAAGAGGCAGGCTGACATAGTCTGCTTGGCTAAAGGCAGGAATCAGCAAATGCATGCTGATGCTCTCCATCTGGACACTTGCACTTCATTACTGCCTACATTATTTTTAAATAGATTATGTGGTAGCAAAAAAGGGAACATGATATATCTATTAATCACTTTCTATGCTCACACTCACTATAGAATACTCATACCAAATATATAGGATATTTTCCACAGCAATAAATTTGTTAAAACTACTGGGTATCCCATAATTCACTTCTATTTTGACTCTGTCTACGTAGACTCAGATACCATCAATTAAGTCACCTCCATAGCTACTGAAGTTTTCCTCAGCTTAGGTAATCATATAGGTGAGGCTTTATGCATGTGGCTGCTGACACTACTAGGAGACACAATGTGACAACAAAGCCCTTGATCTTCCGGCTCTCACAACTCTTCAGCCTTCTTCTGCAATGCTGCCTGAGGAATTAGGGATGGGAGCGTTTGAAGATGTATCGCCAGAAGACACCATGCAAATATCCAAAGTATAGAAGTAACTGACTGTCCTACCTAGTGACAACTCTAGTGATGCACACTAAGGACCAGAAATACCTTGTTTACATGAGCGGATTCATTATTATGACATCTTAAAGCATCTGTGTGAATAATCAGATGAACCAGTTCACAGACTGAAACCTAAAAGAGAGCTTGTTTAGCACAGGAGTTTCTGTCCTCATTGAGTGGTAAACTTCTGCCTTCACAATGTTAGAAATGTTCACAACCTACAAGATCATGGCATCGTATTGTTTAATGTTGAAGAGTTTCTATATACTTAATATTTTTTAGGTAGGGATGTCTGGACCAAGCATCAGATCTCTAAAAATGCCAATTTTATATTATATAAATTAAAATTAAGTATTAGTTTTGTATTTTCTGTGGTCACTCATGCATTCTTCAATAAAATGGGCAAATGTATTTCAGAATATTTATGTTAAACATTGTACTATGCATTATAATCTTCCTTTAGTTTCTGAAACAAACTCAATAACAAATAAAGGAAGTTTATATGAGAAACCTCATTTTGACTGAATCTCATAATTTGGATATTTAGATACCCAATATTAGGATAGACAAACATTTTCTGATTTCTCATGGCTATAAATGCTAAGATTATTCTCTATTAAATTATTTCTACATATGTGTTGGTGACTTCAAATAAAATTTAATATAGACTCTATTTTTATCATTAAAAGAAAAAACCTACAGTCACATATACATTTGTGTATACTAGACTAATTCATGCAGGTCTGATGAGTTATAGTTAGTATATAAAAAATATATTACATAAAACATTTTTGCAACTCAAATCATTTAATGATGTTTTCATGAAAAAAATTATTGTATTAAATGTTTTTCTTCTTATTTTTTGTTCTCTGCATTTTCTCTTTATAGAAAATTTGATATTGCTAGGCTCTGCAGGATTAACAAAATATATTTAATATATATATGATAAGATGGAGATCTTTATGATATGAAGTCAATAGAAAGATTTTCAGTCTTTTAATAATAATCTGTAAAGCAAATCTGCAACAAGAAATTAGTGTTTGTGATTTGTCTTAACCTTGCATCTTGGTACAAGTGTTGAGGGATTCCTCGACATTTCTTCATTAGAACTGGCTTGTCTTTGGCATATGTCATGAGTTCTGAAACTTCCATTGCATTATCTTAATCATGGATTGGTAACAATAGTTAAGATTGATAATGATGAATGTCATTGTAAATTAAATTGATTTGAGTGCACACCAACTAATTATTAATACACTAAATATCCAAATTTGCAGCCAATGTATTAAAATTTGACATTTTCAATAATGCTAAGAAAAATAATGTTAACTCAAAGGTAATTTTTGGATTGCGCACAAAGAACAGAAAATTTCCCAGGGACAATATTGAAAATGTGCTTTGATAAATTTGTTTGTTTATAATAGGATTTTCTTGTGTGGTTAAAAGTGTATGACAGATAATATTTTCAAAACTAGAAACTATTTGTTAGAATAATGTGATAAAAGAATATTTGTGGTCTTCAAACCATGGATCCTGGTTGCTAAAATCTTTTGGATTTACCAAGTAAAGAAATATTATGTCTATATCATGTCTAATTCTCAGAGGTGTGGTTACCCTATTGAGAGCCTCCATGTGCTGATATTTATCAGAAAAAACCCTATAAACATGTACCATAGTCATAATTCATATCCATGAAATATACATTTCATAACTCACTAATAAATGTTCTAAAGAAGGTTGATTTAAAATTCTTTATATAAAGTATAACTATGACAGAAAAAAGAAACTATATTGAGGGAAAAAGGAGTAACTGTTACCTGGACAGAGCTTCATGTTGTCCCGAAACATGTGTCCCACCAAGGAAGGGGTTATATGAGATTTTATTTTAAAGATAAATAAAATGTTATGTGTCCATTATTATAATACAGGTAAAGTCAAGTAAACAGGACACAGCAAATGAGAAAAATAGATTCAAATATTATCATATTCTTAGATTTAGCATATATAAAGGCTAAGCCTCTCATGGGTTCAGCAATAGATCAAATAATTTTTATCACAATTATGAAAATGTTAGAAAAACACACTAAAGGGGTCGATACTAAGTAGTTTTTAGAGAAAGCTTCAGAGAGTTCAAGATAACGGTAACTTGGCCTGTGACATTCCAAGTCTCTACAGTTAGGATGCTTTTGTCATTTATGACAAAAATATCTGCAGATTCCTAACTAATTATAAGACATTTTAAGAAAAATTCAGTTCATCTGTGCCCATAGGAATTGTCTTCTAAAATTCAGTCCTCAAATTTTATATAGTATATGCAGGTGTGATATTAATAATAACAACACTTCATTAATATAAGTATTAAAATCCTAACTGTAATCATTATATCTCTTATTTATCATTTTATGTCATATTTTTATAATATGCTTTAACCTTGTTGGTCTGCATGAGCAGCATGTCTTTTTGCTAAATCTAATCCTATGTCGTCTTATGTGGCAGCCGTCCGTGGCTCGTACATAGTCCTTTAGCTATTATGACATCATAAGAGATGATAAGGGTTGTATCCTAGTCTCCTTATGGTTTATAGATCTATATGACCAGGTATCATTGATGGGATGGAGGCTGAAATTTAAACATAAGATGCCGTACAGGAGTCTTCACTAACCTGTATCAGACTAAGCAGCGATGCCTGCAGGAGTTTATTCTTATTGTGTTGGAGAAGTCTCAGGCATGAAAATAATATTTCTTCCTTGTTCCATCCCTAAGGGCTGGAGATCAAAATTATACTGTACTGTTTTATATTTCTGGATACTCAAGTCTGCTAATACCAACACTTGAATAATATAGAAGTCATTACCCTAAATAAGGGCAAATTCATAACAAAAAAGCATGAAGAATTGTCTCAAATAGAAAATCAGGTGGAAAAAAATAAAACCATTTTAAGATAAATGGTACATTCTGATGTAAAAAAGCAAAATATGCATCTACCAAGCTGAGATTAAGAGGTAGCCTGTATCATTATTTGACTAAATTCGTTATATTTAAAAGTATTTCATAAAAGAGATGCTATTGTAAAGTCACTGACTAATTTGAAAATACAAATGAAAAACAATTGAAATTTACAAAATCAGTAATTCAAGAATGAATTTTACTGTCTCAATCTCATGCAATAATGCCAATAGCAAAGCCTTCCAGCCAAGGCAGATTTTACGTTTCAGTTTGCAACTAAGATCAAATCAAAAAGTATGAATGTCAAATTCATAAATAGAAACAATTAGAGAAGATTAAGTCATTATCCATTCAGACAATTTTAATCGGAATTACTGGTTCAAAGCAAACACCTTAAGAGTCTAGTGGCTCTACTGAGGTCTTCACAGCTTACATTAATTTTCTATGGTGATAAGAAAGATAGGAGTGGTAAAAAGAGGAAAAGAAGCCAAGAGAAAGAGAGATCAACCCTTGGAGATGTATAAGCCAACATAAATAAATATATTAATTAAATAAATATAAAACCAAAACCAAATGGCTACAAACAAACATTGTGATGTCATTGCAATATATTGCAGAGTTGGTAATTTGCTTAAAAAGTGCATATGAAATAAGGAAAAAAGAACCAATTTGATATGCGAATGGAAGAACTTCACTTTAAATATATGATATTAGCTTCAGATAATTCGGTATTGTGGAAGAAGTTTCTGGAAGTACATATGTATGGAGGACCATTTTTTTTCCAAAGTGTTTCAGATTTATTTTTATAGGAAGAAAACAACTGTTAAATATCACTATACACATGAAAAAGCATATAAATAAGCTTTATGCCTAAGAAATAACAATTAAGAATTAAGCAGTCACAAAAACTGTGAGTCTGATATACGTTGCTCCTGTTAGAGTACAGAATGAATGGTTCCAGGTTACTAATCTTAAAACTGAAAGCCAGAGTACAGCGTTGACCTAGAGAGACTGGTTTGCTACCTAGCCGAATTCCCTTAAGCCACAGAAATTTACAAGTCTATGTCTTCTTTAAACTCCAGTGGAGACCACAGAAAAGAAATATGCCTTTGATGATAAGAAAGCAAAGCACATGGGAATTATATTGAGAAAAGTCAGACTATGAAATGGATGCGGATTTTTTGTATTGGTTTTATATAACTGACCCACTTTAAATCTTATTATTCAAAATTTTATCTGTATACATTTATGGGATTATCAGCTGTGACACTTCTTTATATGAAAATTTACTGACAGGTAGATTTTTGCTTGCCATTTGCTCTCTAATTTTTGAAGGTTATTACTATGTCATTCAAAACAATTGCATACACCATAGAGAGAAAACTCTAAATGAAATGGCATGACCCCACAGCACTGTAGGACTCTGCATTCATAGATTGACATCAGTGGCAGCTGTATTCTAACTAGGTCAGTTTCTAACAGGAAAATAAAGCGGAAACAAAATTGTTCACTTTTGTATGTCACTTGAAATGTTGAGTTTGATTGACAACAGAAATAGATTCAAAGTAGTTCAATAAATGGAATTGTCTCACATAACCCCAAGAGCTTACTCTCTGTTACCAAGGAAAATGAAATCTACCCTTGTCTAGAAGGAATTATACAAGTGTTGTTATCATGGAATACTTTTATTAACTGCCTATCACTTTCTTTTTACCCAGTGGAGCTCAGATACTAAACAATGCCCCATATTCTCAGAGTTTTATGACAATTTTTAAGCAATTACTACCCTAAAATTAGAATGTTAGTTATCAGTTTAGTTTTACTTTTATTAATCTGTATGTCATAGAGTAAACAATATCAGGGTTGGTTGAGGCATCTATATCAGAATATAGATCCATGTTACAACTCAGTCTTTACCTGGTTCCCATATGGAGGATAATGGTAGGATTAAAGGACTGTGTTCTGGCTTGTTTTTTCCTTTCTGAACATAAATATGTGAGTTTTATCCTTCTTCAATAGAATGTTGTGCTTCATAAGTCAGTGTATACTAGCTATTTTTCTAAAATTGATACAAGATTGAGTCATCTGTGAAGGGGAATCTCAAATGAGAAAATATCTCCATCCAGATTGTCTGTAGGCATGTCTCTAGGAGATTTTAAAATGCTTTACCATTTTTTGGAGATTATAATATAGTTATATAAATTTCCCTTCTCCCTTTCCATTGTAAAAACACTCCCATATAAACTTCTATGATCTCATTGAAGTTCATGGCCCGACTTTTCAATAGTTGCTTCTTCATGCATACATATATATACTACTAAATGTATAAATACAATCTCTCAATCTGTATAATACTGCATGTGTTTATATTTTCAGGAGCCGACCATTTGGTATTGGATAACATTTGGTTGTACTATTTCTTGGAGAAGTTATTCCACCTGCTCTTAGTGTTCTTTAGGTTTTTGTAGGGATTGTTTTGTTGTGTTTTGTTTATTTGGTTGGTTGGTTGGTTGGCGTTGTGTAGGGTTAAGAACTTATGGGCATGCCACCATTTACATTAACATATCCATGGTTGTTTTCCTTGTTCAGCTCATTTTTAGACAGCCATTGTCTTAAGGATTGATTTCGCCATAGCTGGCAGTTTCACCCCAGGTCCTATATGCCTGAGTTTATAAGAAAGTAGGCTATACAGTCTATACGGAGCATACAAATACACAGCGGTTCTTCATGACTCTTCTTAAGCTATGGCCTCAAGGTCCTTGGTGGGTGTTCATACTTTATAATTTCTATCACTAATGCAGCATGTTTTAAGATAAAATAAATCCCTCAATAATTTTTGTTAAGCCTATAATTCCTGTCTTTTTCCCTACATCTCTATCCAAGTCCCAGTCAGTAACTTACTTTTCCTTACACTGTGCTAGAAAAATGTAATTCTGAGATCCTATAAAATGAGACTCGAACGTTGAAAGGTTATCACAATCAATTGGAGCAAAACAGGTTTGTTTGCTTCTGTCTTTTTTTAAGAGTCCTAATGGCATTCTGCTACACTGATAGATTGGTCCCTTGCTTAACCATCATCAGAGACGCTTCCTACAGCAACAGATAGGAGCAAATACAAGAACCCATAGCCAGATATTAAGTAGAGAATAAGAAACCTTTGAGCACTAAATAGGATAGCTCCATCAAATTTCTTCCCTTCAAAGTCCAGGGAAGTCTGTGGCGGAGGACACATTAAAAAGAATAAGAGACATTGAGGATGGAAATCATACACACACACACACACACACACACACACACACACACACACACACACAAACACACACACACACACACACACACTTTAACAAAATTAGCAAGAACATACTGAACCAAAACAACTGCCTGAATTTTGAGCCTTTTTTGGGCTTTTATAAATAAGGCAGTTATGAACACAGTGGAGCATGTGTCCTTATTACATGTTGGAGCATCTTCTGGGTATATGCCCAGGAGTGGTATAGCTGGGTCCTCTAGTAGAACTATGTCCAATTTCCAGAGGAACCGCCACACTGATTTCCAGAGTGATTGTACCAGTTTGCAATCCCACCAGCAATGAAGGAGTGTTCCTCTTTCTCCAGAACCTCTCCAGCATCTTCTGTCACCTGAGTTTTTATCCTAGCCATTCTGTGTGAGGTGGAATCTCAGGGTTGTTTTGATTTGCATTTCCCTGCTGACTAAGGATGTTGAACATTTCTTTAGGTGCTTCTCAGCTATATGGTATAATATATTTGTTTGCACATTTTGAAGCATCATTTCATTAGGAATATTTTGGTCTATTTCAACAATGTTTTCATCTTCAACAAAAAAAATAATTAAGTTATTGGCTCATACTCAGGCTCTCAGTATGGCTTTTTCCCAATAAAGCACTCAGTGGTAGTTCCTTCTGCTTTAATTACTGAAATATGATACATTAATAAAGACATTTTAAGCTGGTCCTGAGAAATTGAAAGAGTGCTTATATTATTTATACATTTAATGACCAAGGCACAATATAAAATAGAAACAGTTAAAACAGGGTGGAAAATAAATCCAGTAGTGTGAATTTCCAAAAGGGACTTCCTTAAGCTGCAGGAAACACTTTATCATGCATTGCTCCATAGTCTGATGAATACATGCCTAATGAGTGATGGCAGGATAGTCCACTGAACAGCCTGTCCAAATGCTCAGTGTGATGGCCAGCTCACTCTAGAACATAGTTAACCAAAACACATAACACAGACATACAAGAGCAATTTAATATTTGATTTTATGAAAAACATAACTGTTTAGATGTCATTGAATTATGATTAAAAATAATTTTGAGAAAAAGTAAATTTTCTTAAGGACTGCAAATTGTTTGGGTCTTTTGTAATTTCTTAGGAAACAAAAATTCATAAAAGTCAGATTAGTTCATAAATATTATAACAAGAAATATATCAATGGATAATTTATCATGCATCTTGAAGTATGCATTATCCAGCAAGTATTGCTTATACATCTTTGTCATTTATGCCAGTAAATATGATATAAACTTGTGATGTCAATTTATCTTTGACAGGAAACAAGTAATTTATAGATTGATAAAAATTACTGTAAGACATAGGTGTAAAATTTGAGGGAAACGATACACTAAAATAACAAAGAATTCATTTCATTATTACTTCAATTGAATCATGTTAACTTTGTTCAAAAATTTTAAAAGTGATTAATTTGTCATATAAAGATATAAGGTAGTAGTTCTCCACCTGAGACTCTCAACTCTTTTGACAAACCTTTCTCTCTAAGAGCTTATTCTTAGTGATTCTGAAGGTTGAAAACTGTATATTTAGTCAAATTATGGTAAGACTATTGGGCAATTTTGAGTTCACAGGATGTATTTTGAAATAGTTTGTGATTTATTGCATGACATGTGTGAATGTAGGTAGTAATGAATGGCTAGTGAAATATCAATGTAAATAATAAGACAATTATTGAGATAGATATGAAATATAAAATTGGTGTGCCACAGCAATTATGTGAAGGTTAAATATTATCAAGTTTTAATTAGATTATTAACTAAGATAAGTAAAAATTATTAGAGTGAAAAGTAAGTAAAAATAATTTCCAAGAGAATATTATTCCTACTGTTCCATATTTGAAAACTTGTTAGCAGTAAATTCTAGAAAAAAATCCAGAATTTTTTGCCATTTTATTTTATTTGGAATGATTGACCCTCAATTACTTATACTCAAAAGAAAAAATGAAAGAAAGAAAGAAAAAAAACATAGGTTTATATTTGTTTTAAAATATTTGAGTGAAGGTTTATGTAGTTAAAAGATTACCTGTGAAACAGAATTCTGAAGGCAATTTGAACAAGTTGCTGCAAATATCAGATGCCCAATTGTGTATTCCATAATCTCTAAGATTATTATCGTATATTTAACTTGCTGGCATAGTTGGGGACTCAAACTTCCAATGCCCAATACATAATTTCTCATCTTCTTAATCACCTTGAAAAAAACTCAGAAAAATCATATTTATATTCCTCAGAGTAGATGCTGAGGCGCAGCTGGTGTCTGTCTGGAATAGAGGCGAAATCACAAACATGTAGCCCCAGCTGTCAACAATGCGAGAAGTAGTTCCCAAGAGTTTCTCTTCCCTCCAAACACATACCTTGTCATGATGTGCCTCCAATCTAAGCTTTCTTGAACTTAAGGGTGAAAAGCACCAAGATTTTGGTTTTGCTTCTCTTGTTGATTAATTATTCAACTACTTTTTATACATCCAACTTACTGACATATTTTGTCTTTGCTGACTATCATTCAATTATATTTCATCATATGATTTTTCAGCATTAGATATATTTTTGAGTTTCAATGTTGCTGGAAGATAAAGACATTTTAAAAATTCTTACCTTAAATGTGAATAACTAGAGCTATATATGGATGATGATTTTGAAATATTCAGTAGGTTGGCACAAAAAAAGGAAAACCTAATAACATAAATCATTGCTGCTATAAATGTGAAATCATTTCCTAAAATTACATCCTCCAAGTAGTATTGTTCAGAGTATCTTAATGGTAAAATTTAATCATGTATTACAGGTATTAAACCATGGAAAATCACATAATCATTAATGGAATTTTATATGTTTCACTGATTTCAATTTCTAGGACTCATTGTCCATTGTTCATGACTTTTGTTTAAGGCAATAGAAAACAAAAGTGCCTGCCTGGGAAGTATATGGAGTGTTAGATGGTGGCACTGCAGTAGCCTGATTTTAATATAAAATTCTCTATTTTAGTTAACCACTCTGTGTACTGCATCTATATCCCTGATTATCATTCAGCACGATTGGCTAAAATGTTAATTATATATATATGTGTGTGTATATATATATAATTATGTACATTATATACATATATTTATGTATAGGTATATGTATGCATATATATTTAATTATTATATATTAAGTTTTTAAATTTATTTCTTTACTTTATGTATATGAGTACAATGAAGCTGTTTTTACATTCACCAGAAGAGGGCATCAGATCCCATTACAGATGGTTATGGTCCACCTTGTGGTTACTGGGAATTAAACTCAGGACCTCTGGAAGACTAGTCAGTGCTCTTACCAGATGATCCATCTATCCACTCGCCTACATGCATATTCTTTAAATTTGAGCTTGGTGACTTGGATTTAGTACAAAACAAAATCGATCATATCTCAAAATCACTCATGCATAAGAAATGCATGGTGTGAAAAACAAGGCTCCAGACTCTCTTCATTGTCTTTGTGAGGGTGGGTACTTTCCGTTTCTAGAGAAATACACAAAGTTTTAGCCATTTTATGAGCCATTTTCTTAGGTTCTATGTTATTCTCTCTTGCCACACTGTTCTCTTATGGAAAGAAGTAAACCAGCACACAGGCACCTAGGCTATATAGTAAATGAAATGCAATGTGGTAGCCTCAGCAGCTAATGACTGGTCACAGAGGGAGTGAGTATGGGGGCATCATTAATGTTATTGCCACGTAGAAAATAAAATAGTCTCCTCCTACTGCATTTGATATAATGGGAACACAGAGAAGAGAGAAGCTGACTAATGAATGGCGCAACTTGGGATCCATCCGAATGCTGAAACCCCTCACCAAACCCAGACGCTATTTCTGATGCTATGCTGTGCTTATAGATAGCAGATTATCATGGCTATCCTCTGAAAAGCCCTACCAGATGCTGACTGGGACAAATGTGGACACAGCCAACTACTGAGCTGAGGTCAGGAATCTATGTAAGAGTTAGGGGAAGGATTGAAGGAACTGAATGGGATCACAACCCCCTAGGAAGACCAACAGCGTCAACTATCCAGGATCCTGGAAAGCCCCCAGAGTATAAGCCACCAGCCAAAGAACATATATAGGCTAGTATGTTCTTTGGGACTTGGGCCTTGGGCACATATGCAGGAGAGGACTGTCTGCCTTGTCTAGTCCCAGTGAGGAAGGATGTGCCTAATCTTTTAGGCACTTGGTGCCCCTAGAGAGGCAAGAGGCCCTGCTGGGGTGGCATGCTATCAGAAGTGAAGGGGAGTGGGAAGAGGGTAAAGAACTTGGGGGTGGAGAACAGGGAGGTAACCTTTGGGTGTAAATAAATGAAATAATTAATTAAAAAATAAAAGAGAGTTAAAGATTGTAAAGAGTTATTTTCACACCTTGCAGCTAGTAAATGTTTTTACTTTAATCTATAAGCTCTGAAACCCCTCACTCAAAACGAACTCCAGAAAAATGAGTTGTTTTTGATATTCTAGTGAAATGAAATGTTTTACATCCAGTTTCTGAAAGACTGCTGTACTCCATAGGCAGTGAAGCATTCACAATGCTGTGTGTTTCTCTGCATAATCCATTAGAAGTCAAGAAAGCATGGAAGCTAGACAGGTCAACAGGACTGAGACACTAATCTTCCGTATCTTGTGTAGCTTTTGAACTTTGTGACAAGTACAAATGTAGTGATCCAGGCAACTACCAAAATATTCTGATTCCAATAGAGGTGCGAAAATTGTGATTGTTCTTCTCTTCTCTTCTCTTCTCTTCTCTTCTCTTCTCTTCTCT
>JADRCD010203024.1:0-38399 GCA_019843815.1 Montemys delectorum | reverse complement strand
CTCACTTTTTTTTTTTTTTTTTGGTTTTTCAAGACAGGGTTTCTCTGTGTAGCCCTGGCTGTCCTGGAACTCACTCTGTAGACCAGGCTGGCCTCGAACTCAGAAATAATCCTGCCTCTGCCTCTGCCTCCCAAGTGCTGGGATTACAGACGTGCACCACCACTGCCCGGCTGTGATTGCGCTTAATAAAACTGTCACGGCATCTCCTGCATCCCCTCCAACTAGCCTGATTTAATTTCTCATAAGGATACCAAGTGATGTCCCAAGGTGTAAGTATAGGCTCTTACATGATAGATATCTTGCAATCTGGTTTTGAATGATTGTGAAACTAATTATAGAAATATTTGTCTGAGTAATTTAATCTAAACACATGACTTCCAAATTCTCTAATGAATTTAACACACCAGGAGAGTGGAATAACTCCTACTGATTTCAGATCTGCACTGTAGCATATTCATTATCAGTGCTATTATTAATCTGTTTTTATTTAAATCCCCCATTTATTTAAATGGCCTGATGATAACTAGCAAACTCCCCTAAAACTTTCTTCTGTGTCCTCAGCTCACAAAAACATGTTTATCAAATATTTAGCATTCTGTTCTACATACAGAAAAATATCTTGTCAAAGAGGCACTTTTAATACACTTTATTGGCATCTGCATGCGATGGATTTTTGTGTGTATGTCAAATAGATAGAAGCTACTGTCATTTGAGAGGGTATAACCTCAATGGAGAAAATACCTCCAGAGATTCAGACCATAACGAAGCCTGTAGGTCATTTTCTTAATTAGTGATTGGTGTGGGAGTTCCATGTCTCTTGCTAATGGGATCACCCTTGAGCTTGGCATCCTAGGGGTTATAAGAAAGCAAGCTGAAAAAAAAAAAAAAAAACATTCCATAACATCACTCCTCCATGGCCTCTGTACCAGTTCCTGCCTCCAGGTTCTTGCCCTGTTTTTGTTCCTACCCAGAATTCCTTCAATTATTGACTATGATGAGAAAATTTAAGCTAAAATAAGCTTCTCCTCTCCAACTTATTTTAGGGTATGGTGTTTTATCACAGCAATAGTAATCCAACCCACTCCATTAATAGTCCATATTATAAACATAATTTCATGAGTTTACATGTTGTAACAAATGTGAAGTTTATTATTTGTAGTCTTGCTTCTTTTATACTAGGTATGGATTATATCAACTAGATGGATGTGATTAAATTAGTTTTGAGTTTTGTATCTTAACCTAGTTAAAATAGGTAAGAGCAAGAACATATTTGATAACAAATACTGACAATGATCTGGAGAAATGCAACTCACAATCATCATTTAGTGAGAATGCAAATGTGTAGAAGCATTTTAGTCAGCAACAGGGATAAAGGTTAGTTTGTAGAGAAAGCAGCTATGAAAGTGACATCTGACTGAGGACCAGACAAAGTGATAAATTAGAGAAAGATTTGATAGAATGAACAAGAGATAAGATACATCAAACTTACACAGGAACAGCACAGGAAAGAAAAGCTATTTAAGTGAAATTCAGGGAGAAAGAGACTAAGTACGTTTTGCTCTGTTAGTTGAATTCAGTCAGAGAAATTTGGGGCAGTTCAGTTCAGTCACTTGGGAGCCAGTTCAATGAATGTTGTGTAGGAGAGTTCATTTCAGTTCAGTGAAGGTCAGTAGAGCCCACTGAATGGAAAGGATAAGAAGGAGCCAGAACATTAGAATAGAGGGCAAGTGTTAATTTGAGGCCAAGCAGAGCAATTCAGTGAAAAGCTGAGAGAAGTCATTTTGAATCAGTCATCTTAGTGAAGAGATTGAGTCAAATAGCTAAGTGGAACCAGCCTGAAAGAGTTCAGCAGTAAAGCTCTGAGATGACAATTGCATTAGGTGAATAAAAGTTATTTTTACATGATATAGAGATGAAAAAGACTTTACTAACATGTAATTCTAATGTATGTTTATGTTTCTATTGAGCTTATTCAGCAGTAAGTCCAGGAGATGAAAATTATATCAGGTGAATAAAAGTTACTTTTATACAACTTGTGCAGACACTCTGAAATCAATTAGGAAAATGCTTATACAGCAAATATATATCCACAATATGATGTAACTGTGCTACTCTTTGGCATGTAACTGGAGGACTAGACATCATATTACGATACTTGCTCAGCCATATTCACTGCCATTCTAGTCAATATAATTAGGAAATTGAATCAGCTTAAATATCTTTTGACTAAGTAGTCTATAATGACATGTAGTGCATATTTACAATAGAATTCTATCCAATTGTAAAGGTAAATAAAATCATGAAATATTTATGTATACAGATGGAACTAAAAAATATTACACCAAGTGAATTAACCCACAACTAGAATAAAAAAGGCCACATAATGTCTTGTACTGTTTCTCTATCCCCAAAACTTTAGATGAGATTAAATAATATTGAGTAATTACATGAGTAAGACCATAAAAAAGAGTAAGTGGTAACCAGAAACAAATCTCTAGAGAGGGAAGAACAGGTATTAAGTGCAATGAATGAGAAAATGGCCACTATTTGGATACAGGGTCTAAACCACGGAAGACAGAGAGAGGAAGGAGAAGTGATAAAATACATAAGCGTGTGAAAATCCTATTAATTTATTTTTATCTCAAATTATATATAGATATAAATATAGATATATATGTAATTGAAGTTCCTTTCATGTTCCCCTAGAGGTGATATATTGAGTTCACTCTTGAGTTTGACCCAACCCCCAGAATCAGGCACAACAAAGTTTCTTTTTGTTTATAGCTCAGAATTGTCCAAGAGACAACCCAAAAAAATATAGGCGGATTCCATTGACCTTGGTTGTCTCTCAAAATTTGAAAGTAAGTCCTAATGACATTGTCCCTAATGAAAGTAAGACAAACAACTGAGACGCAGAAATTTGATTAATTACATTGAAATTTGCCATAAAGTGAAAAAACAACAATTTCTAGTCTTAACAACCCTTAACACACATAGAGCACAGCAAGTATCAGTGTGGCAAAATATTTTCAGAAGCATAATAATGACACTTATCTGGGTGGTAACTAGCTCCTGGCTATGTGGAAGGAGGGGAGCGATATCTGGTATTACAATCCTAACTACCTAGCCATGACCGGAGAAGCTGTGGAATCTACAGAAGAGCCTATTACTGCTACATCCCTAGACCAGTACAATTTTTAACTGCATTCTAAAAATATATCTTCGTATTCACAAATACTTGTAGGTCTTACCCTTAATCAAAAAGACATCACTGTAGCAGATGGCACAAGTAAAAATAATCACATATGGTGCAGACACAGAGAAACAGCTGAGGATGTGAACACAGTCTCATTGATTTCTTGACAACACAACCCATAGTCCTAAAGCTCAAGGAAGATTGTAGACGAGCTACAGAGAGATTGTAAGAGCACTGAGAGGGAGGAGCAGGATATGGTAATGAGATGATTGGGAATGATCAAAGTACAAAAGGGGGCATTGAACGCCACTTTTTGCGGAAAAATATTAAAAAAGAAACCACCAACTCTCAGCACTCCAGCTGCTCTCTGCCTGCTAACTCTCTGGAGGAGCTGACCAGCAGGCTTCCTGTGCTCCTGCTGCAGGCTACATCTAGCTTGCCCCCACAGTGACAGTACACCCAGAGGTCAGCCCTCACAACACCCATCAACCCTATAAAACAAAACTCTAGAACCTTATAATTGACCAAACAGATTTATGTATCAATAAATTCTCAATTCACAAGATGCCAATACAATAATTTCAGAACCAGTAGATCAATTGATAAAGATAAAAGCTGCCCACCTAGACTAGACAAATATCCCAATTATTCTATCCTTTAATATCATAACTACCTGTGGCTCATTAAAGCAAGGCTGATTTAGGTTCTTCCTCCTGTTTGATCACTTCCATTTTGGTCTCACCTTTCCCTGAGATGCTCTCTGTCTCTGCAACTCTTAGCTCCGCCTCCCTTTTCCCTGTCCAATCACAGGCCTCCTGATGCCATAATGTTTTAGTGTAACTGGACAGGGAAAATCCTGTCATTCATTTATTATGAATATATATCATATATATCTCAAAATAAATGATATATATCATAATAAAACTCAATAATTTGCACAATTAATAAATGTTAATAATATAAAAATAAATAAATAAATAATTTTAAATAAAATGTTTGCATGCAAGTAAAATAAATATGAGATTAGTCCTACATATGGAAAAGAGCCTGTCATCAAATATTTATATTTATACAAATATAAAGGTAAATATGATATAAATATCTACCACCTCCTCTCTCTTTCTCTTTCTATTATATAAACATATACACACACACATACACACATTTCCTGGAAAACAGGCAGAGAAAAATCATAATCTATGAGTTAGAACTGTGGTAAATTTTACATAAATTCTTCAGACAGCATTTTTAAAAATATTATCTAAAGGGCAGGATGAGTCTTTGTTATATGAAAACTATGCATGACATTATTGACTATTAGCAATATGTTAGAATATGTCCCTTTTTTATTCACTTCATGTATATTTCTTAAATTGATGCCTTCTAATTTGAGCATTGACATATGAATCCTTCTAGTCAACATTTTCAAATACAATTCTTACATAATTTAACTGTGTTTATATTTTCATTTGTTCTTTTGTTCCTCTAGAGAACTTAGGTTTCTGTTGCAAAAAGGCATGAATACTAATGAAACTTTGGTGAATTGAATTTAAATTATTTATTTATTTTGATAGTGTAATATTTAATATGCATTATTTATCATTCATATTTTTAAAGTTTTTTATTTAATTATTTGTATATGTTGGGTAGGTGTTTTGTGCATATGTGTGTAACCCTTTAAGAAACTAGAGAAGCCATGGGATCTTTGTACCTGTAACTACAGGAGGTTGTGAGCCACCTAGATTAAGGTATAAGAAAATGAATTCCAGTCCTCTACAAGATTAGTAAGTACCCTTTGTTCTATTTATTAATTCATTGTGAGTCTCACATTTTGCACATCAGTCCTTCTCATCTCCTCATGTGCACCCTTTGTCTTTGCAATCTCTCTTCTTCAACACACACACACACACACACACACACACACACCTCTACCACCACCACCACCACCACCACCACCACCACCACCTCCACCACCACCACCACCATCCACCACTACCAACAACAACAACAAAACAAAGCATAGAAAATATCTCCTCATGGAAGTTTTAGTATGTCACAGTGTGCCCCACAGTATATTCCTCTATCCACACATCTTCACTTTGAAATATTCATTGTAAAGTATCATTGGTCTGGGAAGATAACTCTGGCTTCTGTGACACCATCAACATTGGATGCTCACCATATCTTCTATCCTGTTGTTGTCCTGTGTAATGGATGTCCTACAGCTTTGGATCAGAAAGACTGGCCATTTCAGACATTTGCAGAAGATATGGATTTGGGGGTGTGTGAGTTCAATGCCCTGGATCTGGGCCTGGGTGGTAGAGGGGGCTGGTCAACACATCAGTTCTTCCATATCTGTTCTAGCAGTATAAACTTTCCAGCACTGCTACCCAGTAACTCCATCAGCAAAGTCAGGCTCAGATAGTAAGTGCCATTAACCACACAGGCTTCTTGATAGCCTCATTAGCTAACATATAATGAGTCTGGGTTTTTAAAAGTATTTCATGATCCTTGTGGTTTCCTTCTGTGCCTGGAGTTGATCCTTTGCAACAGAACCAGGAGCTGATCTTGTGCCAGAGCTATCCATACACAAATAATGCCAGGAGAGAGCTAGTCTCTCAGGAGTGCTGGCACCGTAAGCACAGGTAAAAACACCACTTCTGCTCCAAGTGACCCTCCCAGAGACCTCAGGACACTAGAACCAAGGAGTTCCTTGTGTCAGGATTCTTCTGGTTTCTGACTGTGCCTGGAGCTGATTCTGTGCCACAGCGTTCCATACCCAAATACCACCAGAAGAGAGCAGGTCTCCTAGGTGAGACCATCACACCTGTGAGTACAGGTAATACCACTACCTCTGATCAAATTCCTGCCCTAAGAGGGACCATACCAGAGTCATCAGGGCACAGGAACCAAGGAAATGCCAGGGACAGGATCCTTCTGGTTTCCATCTGCAACTGGAGCTTACCCTGTGCCATAGCTCTCTATACCCAATTCATCCTGGAGAGAACTAATCTCTCAGGAGTTCTGACACACAGGCATACAGCGGACAAGCCACAGTCAGAGACAGAAAGACCAGCTAACACCAGAGATATCCACATGTCAAGAGGCAAGGGCAAGAACATAAGCAACAGAAACCAAAGGTACTTGGCATCATCAGAACCCAGTTCTCCTACCACAGAAAGCCCTGAACACATCAACACATTGGAAAAGCAAGATTCTATTTTAAAGTCACATCTCATGATGATGATAGAGGACTTTAAAAAGGACGTAAATAAGTCCCATAAAGAAATACAGAAGAACACAAGTAAACAGATAGAAGCCCTAAAGAGAAAACACAAAAAAAACTCTCTTTAAAAATTATAGAAAACGCAACCAAACAGGGTAAAGAATTGAACAAAACCATCCAGGATCTACAAATGGAAATAGAAACAATAAAGAAATCACAAAGGGAGAGAACCCTGGAGTTAGAAAACCAAGGAAAGAGATCAGGAGTCATAAATGCAAGCATCATCAACAGAATACATGAGATAGAAGGGAGAATCTCAGATGCAGAAAATACCATAGAAAATATTGAAACAGTCAAAGAAGAAGAGGGCATGATGGCACATGCCTTTAATCCCAGCACTTGGGAGGCAGAGGCAGGCAGATTTCTGAGTTCAAGGCCAGCCTGGTCTACAGAGTGAGTTCCAGAATAGCCAGGGCTATACAGAGAAACACTGTCTCAACAAAACAAAACAAAACAAACAAACAAACAAACAAACAAAAAAGTCAAAGCAAACAGCTTCTAACTCAAAACATCCAGGAAATCCAGGACACAATGAGAAGATCAAACCTAAAGATATAAGGTATAGAAGAGAGTGAAAATTCCCAACTCAAAGGGCCAGTAAATATCTTCAACAAAACTATAGCAGAAATCTTCCCTAACCTAAAGAATGAGATTCTGATAAACATACAAGAAGCCTACAGAACTCCAATTTACTGGACCAGAGAAGACATTTTTCTTAGTCAGGGTTTCTATTCCTGCACAAACATCATTATCAAGAAATAAGTGGGGAATTAAAGGTTACAATTGCACATTGATGTTCATCACTAAAGGATGTCAGGACTGGAACTCAGCAGGTTAGGAATCAGGGGCTGATGCAGAGAGTATGGAGAAATGTTATTTACTGGCTTGTTTTCCCTGGCTTGCTCAGCTTGGTCTCTTATAGAACCCAAGATAACCAGCCCAGGGATGGCACCACACACACTGGAGAAACCAAGATATTCCATGGCAAAACCAAATTTACACAATATCTTTCCACAAGCCCAGCCCTGCAAAAGATAGTAGACAGAAAACTCCAACACATGGAGGGAAATTACACACTAGAAAAAGCAAGAAAGTAATCTTCTTTCAACAAACCTAAAAGAAGATAGCCACACAAACATAACTCCACTTCTAACAACAAAAATAACAGGAACAACAATCTCTATTGTTTAATATCTCTTAACATCAGTGGACTCAATTCCCCAACAAAAAAGGCATAGACTAACAGACTGGATATGGAAACAGGACTCAACATTTTGCTGCATACAGAAAACTTACCTCAGTGTCAAAGATAGACACTACCTCAGAGTAAAGGGCTAGAAAATAATTTCCAACCAAATGGTCACAAGAAACAAGCTGGAGTAGTCACTCTAATATCAAATAAAAAAGACATCCATCTGTATTAGTCAGGTATTGTCAGAGCCTCTTAGGAGATAGCTATATGCTTGTCCTTCCTTCTGTCTCTGCTCCATAGTTAATCTCTGCCACTCCTGTGGGTGTTTGATTCCCCTTTTTAAGAAGGAATGAAATGTCCACCTTTTAGTCTTCCTTCTTCTTAAGTTTCTTGTGGTTTTTGGTTGTTCTTCCTGTATTCCAAACTTCTGGGCTAATAACCACTTATCAAAGAATGCATACCATGTGTGATCTTTTGTGATTGGGTTACCTCACTCAGGTTGATACTCTCCAGATCCATCCATTTCCCTAAGAATTTCATAAATTCATTGTTTTTAATAGCTGAGTAGTACTCCATTGTGTAGATGTACCACACTTTCTGTATCCATTCCTCTGTTGAGGGACATCTGGGTTGTTTCCAGTTTCTGGCTATTATAAATAAGGCTGCTATGAACATGGTGGAGCATGTGTCCTTATTACATGATGGAGCATCTTGTGGGTATATGCCCAGGAGTGGTATGACTGGGTCCTCTGGTAAAACTATTTCCAATTTCCGGAGGAACCGCCACACTGATTTCCAGAGTGGTTGTAGCAGTTTGCAATCCCACCAGCAATGAAGGAGTGTTCCTATTTCTCCACAGCCTCTCCAGCATCTACTGTCACCTGAGTCTTTTATCCTAGCCATTCTGACTGGTGTGAGGTGGAATCTGAGAGTTGTTTTGATTTGCATTTCTCTGATGACTAAGGATGTTGAACATTTCTTTAGGTGTTTCTCAGCCATTTGGTGTTCATCAGTAGAGCATTCTTTGTTTAGCTCTATGCCTCATTTTTTAATAGGGTTATTTGGTTCTCTGGAGACTGACTTCTTGAGTTCTTTGTATACATTGGATATTAGCTCTCTATCAGATATAGGGTTGGTAAAGATCTTTTCCCAATTTGTTGGTTGCCGTTTTGTCCTATTGACAGTGTCTTTTGCCTTACAGAAGCTTTGCAACTTTATGAGGTCCCATTTGTCAATTCTTGATCTTAGAGCAGAAGCTATTGGGGTTCTCTTCAGGAAATTTTCCCCTGTGCCTATTTGCTCGAGGTTCTTCCCACTTTACTTTCTATGGATTTAGAGGCTCACAGCCATTCATTGATCTGAGTACACGGTCCCCAATGAAGGAGTTAGAGAAAGGTTCTATGGAGCTGAAGGGTTTGCAGCCCCTTAGGATGAACAACAATTACTAACTAGTACCCTCAGAGCTCCCAGGGACCCAACCACCAATCAAGGACTATACAGGGTGGGATTGAATGTACTGGCAGCAGGTATATAGTAGAGGATTGCAAATTTGATCATCAATAGGAGTAAAGGACCTCGGCCTTGTGAAGTTTTTGTGCCCCAGTGTAGGGGAATGCCAGGGCCAATAAGTGGGAGAGGGTGGGGTGACAGGCATGGGGAAGGGTGAGGCAAAAGGGGTTTGTTCTTGTGTTTGTTTGTTTGTTTGTTTTGAAGGGGAACCTGGGAAAGGGAAAATGTACATGTAAATAAAGAAAATATCTAATTAGAAAAAGAAAAAAAGAAAAAAAAATGACATCCAACCAAAAGTTATCAACAAAGATAAGGAAGGACACTTCATACTCATCAAAGAAAAAAAATCTACCAAGAAGAATCCTCAATTCTGAACATCTGTGCTCCAAATGCAAGGGCACCCACATTCATTAAAAAAAAATTATTAAAGCTCAAAGTACACATTGCACTGATTACACTGTACACAATACTAGCTAGAGACTTCAACACCCCACTCTCATCAATGGAAACATAAACTAAACAGAGACACAGTAAAACCAACAGAAGTGATGGACCAAATGGTTTCAACAGGTATCCATAGAACATTTCATCCTAAAACATAATAATATACCTTCTTCTCAGCACCTCATAGTAATCAGTCACAAAACAGGCCTCAACAGATACAAGAAGACTGAAATAATCCCATGCATCCTATCAGATCACCACAGGCTAAGGCTGGTCTTCAATAACAGCAAAATCAACAGAAAGCCCACATACACATAGAAGCTCAATGATGCTTTATGCAGTGATAACTTGGTCAATGAAGAAAGAAAGAAAGAAATTAAAGACTTCTAGAATTTAATGAAAATGAAAGCAAAACATACCCAACTTATGGGACACAAGGAAAGCAGTGCTAAGAGGAAAACTCATAGCTCTGAGTTCCTGCAAAAAAGAAACTCAAGAAAACATACAATAGCAGCTTAATGGCACACCTGAAAGCTCTAGAACAAAGAGAAGCAAATAGACCCAAGAGGAAGATGTCAGGAAATAATCACACTGAGGACTGAAATCAACCAAGTTGAAACAAAATGAACTATACAAAGAGTCAACAAAACCAGGAGCTGGTTCTTTGAGAAAATCTTTTTATTTCTTTCTTCCTTTCTTCCTTTCTTCCTTTCTTTCTTTCTTTCTTTCTCTCTTTCTATCTCTCTTAATTTTGTTACTTTTTTCTTTTGTTCTTTCTTCATTTTTATTATCAAATATAGTCTAACAGGACTCAAACTGACAAAGGAAACTTCAGTTGAGACAATGTCTCCATCAGATTGTCTAGTAGGCAGAAGATCACTGAGTATTTCCTTGACTGATGATTTCCTATCACAAGTGCCATCCCAGAACAGCTGGAATAAGAAGTCGGTCTGCACAAGATAGTCATTCTCTTCCTTCATGACCTCTTCTTCAGTGCCTGCCTCTAAGGTCATGGTCAATTTCCTGTCCTTACTACCTTTCATAACGTATTGTTTGCTATAAGATGAAATAGACTCTTTCTGCTCCAAAAAAAAGTAAAAGTGTTTCATTTGTTTCAAATTATTGGATGAAAAAACTTTAATGTAATCTAATAAAAAAGTTAGAAGTTATAATGTTTAGTGACAAAATAAGCAACATTTTTCAAAAAGTCAAGAGTAGTACCGGTTTCTAAAGAAGTACTTGTGAGAAACTATCAGAAATAAAATTGAACATATTTTATACAATAGAACTATGAAATGATATGCCTAGGTAGAATAAGAAAGTCAACAAATGCTTGAGAATAGATAAGCACTCTTAGTAGTACAATATACTGCATTGGATGCCAGCTAATCAAAGGTTACTTTTAGTTAGAGTTTTTAAAAAAATCTCAGTACTATAGTTTTGAACTAAAATTGTTCTGATTCTTGTTCCTCTTAGAAAAATGTTAACTTGGAGAATGTTTTAATTAGGGTTTCATTGCTGTGAAGAGACACTGTGACTATGGCAAGTCTTATAGAAGACAATATTTAACAGGGGCTTGCTTACAGTTTCATAGGTTTAATCCATTATGATTATGCCTGGAAGCATGGCAGTGCCAGACAGACTTGGAGCTGGAGGAGCTAAGAGTTCTACCTCTTGTTCGAAAAGCAGGTAGGTGAAGAATGACTTCCAGGAAATTAGGAGAGAGGTCTCAAAGCCCACCCTTCACAATGCCACACCTCCTTCAACAAGGCCACACCTAGTCCAACAAGGCTGCCCCTTCTAATAGTGCCACTCCCTGGACCACCACATATTTAAACCACCACAGAGAAAATATCATGAAGAAATTTAAAATGCTAATGTTTTCTATTAAAATACTTGTCATGCATAAGAAATTCATGATATTAGTAGATAACTTAGGGCTGGTAGTGATCATTGGTTTGTCAGTTTACAGACAAAGAAATGAAACTTTATGAGACATAAATTATAGTATGATAATATTTGACTTACTCTTTTATTGCTTTGATAAATTCTTGACAAAAAATAATTTAAGGAAAGGCAGACTTGTTTGATTTCATGGTCCTAGGAACACACAGGCAATCATGGCAGGAAGGAAGCACAGGTGGAGCCTAAGTCAGGTTGCTCATGCTGCTTCAGGAGTGAGGATGGAGCAAGAGAACTGAAAGTGGGTCAGTGATGAAAGTTAAGTCTTTCCTCAATGACGTATGTCTTTAAGAAATGCTGTGCCTTCTAACAAACGTGGTCCAATCTCCTCAAATCCAATGAAGCAACCCAACCAAAAAATTTCTAATAGTAACTGATTTTTCTTGTTGACATATAGGATTCAGTGTAGTAGATATTAATGATTTTCAGGAAATTTTTCTTTAATGTTTAGGAAAGCAAGTAGAGATGAGTAGGCTATGCCTGCAATCCTTGATAGCATGAAGCAGCTGGATTTTAACCAAAGAACTTCCTTAGACAGAGTGAGATGGAGAATAGCCTCAGCATCCACATCTTTAAAAAAATAGAAAATAATAAGAAAAACATGGCAAATATAGACCTGTCCTGGTATTATTGATGCCCTGAATTCAATCTCTAGCAGCATAAAACAAAACAAAACAAAACAAAGAAAACACAGGAACCCAAAGGCATAAAAAATGAATGCCTTTTTCTAGATGACAGAGTATTTGGCTAGTGTTCAGAATCACTTGGTTCTGGCCTCCCCATAGCCATTACTAAGTAAATAAATAACTGCATATTGTATACCTACTACTTTGACCTGAACACACTTGTTGGTGAAGAGAAGAAGATGAAGTCATCTCGTACAATGTCTGCACGATGCTACTCAGGATGCTACTCAGGATGCTACTCAGGATGCTACTCACAATGCTACTGACGATGCTACTCACGATGCTACTCACAATGCTACTCAGGATGCTACTCATGATGCTATTCACGATGCTACTCACGATGCTACTCATGATGCTACTCACGATGCTACTCAGGATGCTACTCACTATGCTACTCAGGATGCTACTCAGGATGCTACTCACGATGCTACTCACGATGCTACTCACGATGCTACTCAAGATGCTACTCACTCAGGATGCTACTCAGAATTATCCTAAAAGATGCAAGGGAGGACCAGCATCTCATTAGAGTTCCTACTATATGTTTTTCAATATTTGTACAAATAATTGCCTCAGAATAAATGGTAGGTATTCAATAATGAAATATAGCTCAGGTTAGGTAAGAACATGAGCAAAGGTACAAAATAAATATAAATTTTTTACCAAAGATATATACGAAAAATGAAGTTAAATTTCTGAAAAATTACCTGTTTTTTACAAACACATATTTAACACAGTAAATGTTAGGAACAGATATTAAGACAAGAGAGGACATTAAAATTATTCTGGCAGGATTTTCAATATCAATAGAGGAGAAAAAGGAAAGAATTAAAGACTATAATACAAGATGTATAATTGATACCTTTTTAACTGAGAAAGATGGACAAAGGTCTATAAGTCCTACTGACCACTCAGTCTTTGTCCTTTTAGATTCTAGATTCTAAGGTTTATATACCACCAGCTTTGGAAGTTTTATTTACCAATTAACAAGGTCTAAGGAACACTTTTATTTTAAGGACTAGAGAGAATAACGCTAAATATGTTGCTTTAAACAACTTCAGTTACCAGATAGGACTTTACCCTTGTATAATAATCCAATCGTAAATGTCATATTCTTATGTAGCTCATCTCTTCATATGTTGTGTGTCTTCATATGTTATGTGTCATCCTTGTACCTTTTCCTGATATATATGATTATGAAAGGAGGAATCCATCTTTATATATTTTCAGTCTAGTTCCAACTACATTATATTTTCTTATATTTGACATAGTCTGAAAAATCTCATGATTTTCCTTTACTAGAAATCTAAATTTAGTGTCCTTAAATTATTGAGTTATAAAATTTCTGTTGTTTTGATTCTAATTTAACACCTGATTTTTTAAAACAAAATACTCCACTATATTCTGTTTCTATTGGTTTCAATTAAGATACACACAAAATTATGAGTTTCTTTGAAGATGTTTTATTATAAAGTTTATTCTAACATTTTTCTAAAACCTACACATTAATTTTAAGTTTATAATTATATATAACAGGGAATAAAATAAATGTTTTTAATGCAATCATAATATAGTCGGTAAAAAAGAATAACAACATTCACTGAATGCTGGCACTGGATAGTTTTCTTAATTAACAAGATATTATCTCTAGTATTATTTGATTAATTTATTCTTAAATTATAATTTTTCTCTTTTTTATTTTATTTATTTACATTTCAGATATTATTCCCCCTTCCCAGTTAAACCTCAATCCCTTCCCCCATCCCCCCTGCTTCTATGAGAGTGCTCTCCTACCCACCCATTCCTTCCTGCCTCAGCACCCTAGCATTCCCCTAAGCTGGGTCATCAAGCCTCCACAGGACCAAAGAACTCCCCTCCCATTGATGGCAGATAAGGTCATCCTCTCCTACATATAGGAGGGAGGGAACTGAGAGGAATAGAGGAGAGGAAGGGAATAGGGGGGCAAGACTTGGTGTGGGAGGAGACGGGGAGAATTACAGAGGGTCAGGAAATTAAACAGGTGTGTAGCAGTGGGGGAAGGGGAATTGGGAGTGGCCACTAGAAAATTCCAGATGCCAGGGACCCAAGTGGTTCCCAGGACCCAACAGGGATAAACATTAATCGAAATACTAAACAAAGAGGACAGAGAACCTGTAGAGACCATAAACCATGGATGAGTACAGCCCCAGGGGAGGGCTGGGATCACCCACCCATCTCAAAACTATTAATTCATATTTGCTCCTGTGAAAAGGAAATGCAGTGACAAAGAGTGGAGCAGAGACTGAAGGAAAGGCCATCCAGAGACTGCAGTACGTAGGGATCTAGCCCATCAGCAGACACCAAACCCAGACACTATTTCTGATGCCAAAAGTGTTTGGTTGACAGGAGCCTCATATAGTTGTCTCCTGAGAGGCTCTGCCAGAACCTGACAAATACAGATGTGGACGCATATAGCCAACCATCGGACTAGGTGCACTCCTCCTAATGGAGGAGTCAGGGGAAGGACTGAAGGGCTGAAAGGGTTAGCAACCCCCAGGAAGAACAACAGTATCAACCAAGCAGAGCCCCTAAAGCTCTCAGGAACTAAACCATCAAACAAAGAGTACACATGGAGGAACCCATGACTCCAGATGCATATGTAGCAGAGGATTACCATAAATTACAATTTTTATGAGCAAATATATATATATATATATCCAAACTAAGAGTTTTTAGGTAAGATTATACATTTTATGTCATATTATCTTGGTACAATATTTATCTGTTATTATTGGGGCACATTTCATTCACAATATTTTGAAAACTTCAAAGTCATATTTATAAAACTTCCATCATACCCGGGCGGTGGTGGGGCACGCCTTTAATCGCAGCACTGGGAGGCAGAGGCAGGTGGATTTCTGAGTTCAAGGCCAGCCTGGTCTACAGAGTGAGTTCTAGGACAGCCAGGACTACACAGAGAAACCCTGTCTTGAAAAACCAAGAAAAAAAAAAAAAAAAAAAACAAACTCTTCCATCATGGATACTCTTCTGAATAACAGAGAATACAAAAGTAAATATGTTATCCTGAATTATTTTAAGAACCAACCTCAATATCATATTTAAAAATAATCACAATGTTTAAAAGAGTGAATTCATGTACATATATGTGTGTGAGTTTGTGTGAGTGCGTATGATATAAATTATAAATGCTTATGAGTAAATTTATCAGCTGTTCTATTTTATGCATTATTAATATTTTCAGTGTAGCATTAAAAGACTGAATAGTTACACTAAAGCCATTATAGAAAATAAGAGAACTAATTCAATAAAAAATTAAACACTTAAGAGATAAACTTTCATTCTCATGTATAATGAAGCAGTGTCCAAGTAAGAAGACATGAAATGAGACAATACTCCAAACACAGGTATAAAAATGTGATCTACTTTCAAACAGAGGTGCTATAGAATCAGGCAAGGAATGGATTCTTCATCTGTGACAATGTGGGAGACCATTCCATTCCTTATGAGTAAAATTATCCAAACACACAGATAATATCAGTTCTGCTATTATCTCACTTACATGAAAATAAATAAATGATGAACTTCACGAACATAGAAAATGGAAGCCTGGTATCAGTGATGAGAAGAGATGGCAAAGATGTTTGTCATGAACTTAGTCTTACTGTATCACTGGCCATTTAGTGTTGCTTACTTGAAGTGTGAGATGAATTTATTAAATCAAAGTTCTAGGGTTGTTGTGCATGATGTATTTTTTTTTCTGGCCCAAATGAGGATCAATTGAAGCTGATCTTCAAGAAAATGCCATGCTTCAGTGAAACATGCATTTGTCATTTGTAAAGCCCATCAAATAGTATTATTGTCATCTTTATATAGAGAATAATCTCTACAGTAAGAGCAGTTAATTATTCAGCCAGCTTCTCCAATATCTTCTATTGTGTTACATCCCAGAAAGTTTAACAGCATGGTAGAGATACTTTCAGTTAACTTTAAATACATATAAATGCAGAAAATAAACATCATCATGTAGGATAATTGAAAGTACTAAACAAAATCAAGACCATTCTTTAAGTGTATTTTAAATCTTCCTCATTAATCACTTGTTTTTCAGATGTAAATGATCTAAGCAACATCTGACTGATTGCTGTGTTCAAAACTGTCAATATTATTCTTACCCACCACTTCTGAAAGCAAAGTCAGAGATTTAGACTTAGTATGTCTAGTTATTTTTAAAATGATGACAGGAACAGGAGTATGTATGTGGTCAGAATGAGAAAGGACACGACTGAATGTCACAGCAAAGATGTCCTGCAATGTCTGACATTGTAGGTTGTATAAGTTCTCTTGGATCTGAGATAATTAGAGATGACATCCAGTGGTATATTGCTTAAAGATCGCTGGATGGTCTATAAATTCACTTTACCCCCAAGCTCCACTGTGAGAACTCTGAAAACCAGTAGAACATCCATCACCTTTGAAAATGGAAGAATGAGGGAATGGGAAAGAATTCAATGTAAAACTACGTTATGGAATGTACCAAAAGCTGTTTCTTCTCTAGTGCTTAAGAAATTAGTTAAATATAAACATTATGTGCAGTTCATCATGTAAGACTGTTATAAAATAATTTAAGTGGTGATTCTATTTCAGTAATCATATTTACCTTGTAGTTATATGATCTCTTTGTATGCTTATGTTTAAAAACACAAATTTAGTGGATTAAAACAATATATTATCTTACCATTCTACTCTGTTATACTGGGTTACTCTCAACACATTAGAGGAGAGCCTAGTCTACAGGGCAAGTACAGGAAAGGCTAGATGTTCGGATTTTTCAATTTCTGGCTTCTGTTTATTTGCTGTGTTATCAAATCTATTATGGACTTTTTTTATTAGATATTTTCTATATTTACATGTAAATTTCTCCTTTCCCAGGTTCCCCTCCAAAAAACAAATAAACAAACAAACAAAAACAACAAGAACAAACCCCTGTTGCCTCCCCCCTCCCCGTGCCTGCCACCTCACCCGCTCCCACTTATTGGCCCTGGCATTCCCCTACACTGGGGCACAAAACCTTCACAAGGCAGAGGTCCTTTCCTCCTATTGATGATCGAATTTGCAATTCTCTACTATACACATGCTGCCAGAACATTCAGTGCCACCTTGTATAGTCCTTGATTGGTGGTTGGGTCCCTGAGAGCTCTGAGGGTACTAGTTAGTTCATATTGTTGTTCGTCCTAAGGGGCTGCAAACCCTTCAGCTCCATAGAACCTTTCTCTAACTCCTTCATTGGGGACCGTGTACTCAGTTCAATGAATGGCTGTGAGCCTCTACATCTGTATTGGTCAGGTATTGTCAAAGCCTCTCAGGAGATAGCTATATTTAGGCTGGCTTGTCCTTCCTTCAGTCTCTGCTCCATAGTTAATCTCTGCCACTCCTTCCGTGGGTATTTGGTTCCCCCTTTTAAGAAGGAATGAAATGTCCACTTTTGGTCTTCCTTCTTCTTAAGTTTCTTGTGGTTTGTGAGTTGTTCTTCCTGTATTCCAAACTTCTGGGCTAATAACCACTTATCAGAGAATGCATACCATGTGTGTTCTTTTGTGATTGGGTTACCTCACTCAGGATGATACTCTCCACATCCATCCATTTCCCTAAGAATTTCATAAATTCATTGTTTTTAATAGCTGAGTAATACTCCATTGTGTAGATGTACCACAGTTTCTGTATCCATTCCTCTGTTGAGGGACATCTGGGTTGTTTCCAGTTTCTGGCTATTATAAATAAGGCTGCTATGAACATGGTGGAGCATGTGTCCTTATTACATGTTGGAGCATATTCTGGGTATATGCCCAAGAGTGGTATAGCTGGGTCCTGTGGTAGAACTATGTCCAATTTCCGGAGGAACCGCCACACTGATTTCCAGAGTGGTTGTACCAGTTTGCAATCCCACCAGCAGTGAAGTAGTGTTCCTCTTTCTCCACAACCTCTCCAGCATCTGCTGTCACCTATTATGCACTTTTAAATGTAGCTACCAGAGTTTCTTGTTTCCCAGTTTGACCTCTGCTTCATTTTTAGAAATGTCTTTTCTTACTCTAACTCACTGTTTCACTGTGATAAGGACCCTTGTGAAAACAAGCAAGTAATGTGACTATAGTAGTTCATGATGCTCATCTCAAAATTATTAACTTAAGTACATTTGAGATGTAATATAGAAATGTGATGTAATGTATTTGCACAGGTCTTGCTTTTGAGATGCACCTCTTTAGGAAGCTGTAATTGACTTTAAAATACCAGAATGGTTGGAAAGTATCAAAATAAAGTCAAGGAAGACTGGATAATGTCATGGACAAATGAAATGCGACTATTTGTACATATTGTTGTGTTCTATGAAACATGGTGATATTTCTGGGCTTGCCTTTGTCTTCAACCAAGTTAAAAACTATAGGAACTAATGAATGTTAAGACCAGAGATATAGTCTCCAGCTGTAAAGGGCATGCTAATTAAATGTAAAATATTAAGTCCCAAAAATACTATGCAAATGTACAGGTTGTTTTATTTTTGAATTTAGGATAGAGATGCATATGTACATATACAAACATATATACATACATACATATATACTTATGGACAGTAAAAGAAATGAAGTTATGAATTTAAGAAAGAATAAGGAATAAGAGAAACAGTGAAAAGTTTAAACATAGGAAAAATATAGGTGTAGTGTCATAATCTCAAAAAGTAAATATAAAAAAGTAAAGAAATAGGAACCCATCAAATCTGACTTGTGTTTTCCATGTAGTCTTAGATGTGAGGCTATCTCTGGATTGCGGCCTACTTACAACGTGGAAAAGCCTTAAAGTAACATGCTTCTCGTCCCCAGCAGCTTTTAACTAACTGTAGCATCTCAGGCATATGAGAGAGAGGGTTTCATGACCACCTCTCTTCTCTAGGCAGGAATTTATTTCTGGGTTAAGATAATACAAACCTATGCATTCTATTACAGCCAATTTGATTTTGTATTTGCAATTGTTGTCGCAGAATAGCAATATTTCTTGTAGTACTTCATTGCCTGTGACACGTAAATGCTTTCTGTCCCTTCTTTATAATGTTCCTTTGGCCTTAAAGAGGGCTTGATATAGAAGACCCAGTTGCCTATCAGAATTTCTCTATTCCACAACTATATCCTAAACTTCTACAATGTTCTATTCTACTTTGAATTCATAATTTCTTCAAATTTATGAAGAAGACTAAACATACACACCACACACACACACACACACACACACACACACACACACACACTGCATTTCTTAAGAAAATAGCTCCTACTTTCATTGAAATTGATTATTTATTTTGGGGTAAGGAGATAATTACTGTAAACCACAAGAATCTGAGGTAGAACAGTCTCATTATTTATATCAGCTCCCAAACGAACTTGAGGAATCCTTAAACCCAGGGTAATAATATGAGAGATGGAGCTTATGGGAGATGATTAAGTCAGGAAGATACAACTGTATAAGTGGGCTTTATCGGAATTGATTGCAAAGAGATTTTCTTTGCAAACTTAAAAATTCTTGCAATATTACAGGCCTCATAAAAAGGAAAAATAATTAAAATTCCAGACAAGCATGCAACAATTTATATAACTATGTAATTTATATGATGAAAGTCAGGGAATCTTTATTATTGCTATCCTGAACATTGAGGCTAGAAGTCTAAATGTTTAGGGAGAGGATGACAAATATGGATTATACACTTTCATTAGGAAACCTGAGTCAAACTGAGTTCATACACACTGGAAAGTAGACCCATGCAAACTAATACAGGATTATTATTATTATTGCAGAGAAAGCTTCATATATTTCATTCCAAATTTTACCTGGAGCAGTAAGATGAACCTATCTACTCTACTACCCATTGAGAGAGAAAATATACAATATTTTGTCAGGAAACCTTAAGACCTCAGTTTAATGCAATTTCACATAGACTAATAATAATAGCTCGACTTTTATCAAAGTCTGCTACCTAGAAGCTAAATATGATAAACCTTGTGAAATTTCTGAATATTTATCGTCACAGCTCCTAAGTGTATCTGGAATTTTTTACATTAAAGTAGTACTTACAACCTAAAATAAATTAGTTTTGCAAGTGAGTATTCACCTTTGACTTAGAATTTGATGTCTTAGAAAAGGACACTCAGAACTAAAAGGACACTCAGAACTAAAACTCTAAGTTCACAAGAATGGACCTGGAACATCAACGGCAGAGACTTCCTATGACATAAATAAGCTTTCTTAACCTGGATTTACAAGCATAATAAGAAACAACATGACTTGGAAACTCAACAACTATATGAGAGAAGGCATTATCATTAATAGTTTACCTAAATTTGCTCATGAGATTCACCTTTGTGATCCTCTAGGTGATAATCTCAAGTTTGTGGTAATAATGCATTTTCATATTTGGTGATGATGAAGTTATCCGGCACATGTTGCCTGACACTAAGCACATGGTATATTTTTAGCTTGATTTGGATTTGAGCATGGCAAAACAGAGCATCTTAGACTCTGAGGTTGAGAAGGATCAGTGTCCTACTTTGCTTCATTTGCTTAGTATATGCGTGCACACACACACGTGTGTGTGTGTGTGTGTGTGTGTGTGTGTGCGTGTGCGTGTGTGTGTTAGATTTTTCTCCTCTTTTTTTTTTTATCTAATGGCTGGCAGCCATAGGCAGCAGCCCCTGTTGGTTAGTATCTACGCTGACCCCTTTCATTCACTGTTGGCTGCTATTAGCACTGACCCCAGTTGTTGGCTGCACACTTGGCCCTCCTCGGATTAATTCTGTGTTGTCAAATCTGGACTTTACAATTTTTCTTTCATAATGAGATCTATCTGTCCCATGAATCTATTATGCGATATCTAACATCTATGATTCTATGCGGCACTCTGTGTTGTCTCCAGCAACTTCAGGCATACATATGCATACATACACACATACAGAAAGACTAACAGACTGACAGACACAAACATATTGGATGGGTGAAGCAAAGCTCCAGCAAGAAGGCTTCAACCATTTTACAGATATAAATATATATGTATATAAACATTTATACATATTCACATTATAGGCATATAAATATATATTCATATCTACACAATGTACATATATACATGTATATATACATACACATATAAATATATGCATGCATATATACACATATAAACATATATACTGTATGTATAGACATATAAATATTTTAGTGGATAGAACAAACTCCAATGACCTGGATCCAATTGACTTCATATGCATACATATATAAACATATACACATTTGGTGGCTATAGCAAACTCCAACGAGTTGACTACAACAACTTAGTTTTTTTTCTCCTATAGCTCATATATCTTAGCAAAATCCTTCAAGTGGTGAAGAAATTACAAGGCAATTACATTCTATTTTTGTTTAACTGAATAACTATGAAAAAGCAGTATTTCCCCAATATGTTTAATTTTTAATATATATATGTATATATACATATATATACATATATATTACAGATAAATAAAAAAAGATTAACAAAAACCTGCATATATTTGTAAGTAAGCAACTTCTTATAGGTTAAAAAAGTGTGAGCAAGCAAGGTAATTATTTCAACCCAGTTCTCTTACTGGCAGGCAGTAGTTTGTGGTTACAAAAAAAAAAAGGATCAATTATCTCATTATTTATTTTAAAAATGAATCATATGAAAACCTTAGAAGAATTACAAATCTAAACTTGTGCATGAAAAACGAGTCATTTCTACTTTAAATCCTCAGAATACACAGCTATTCATCAGCAACTTTTGTTAAATCATTTCAAGAAGCTGAGGGCAAAAAATGGGTATAAGAAATCAATCATCCCCAGTCCAGCCTCAGTGAGAATCACATCAGCCAATGCTAGTTAGACTGCCATTGTTCTTTTTCCATGACCTTTAAAAATCCCTAGCTAAACTATTAAAAGCGTGTTCTTCTCAACTTCAAATTTTTCGCTACAATTTTCTACATCAGAGCCACTAGCAAAAAACTTATTAACCTAGCTTCACTAACAATTTATTTTTCCAAATGCTTTCTAAGGTTGGTGGCCGTTGCTGACAATCTATATTTCTAAGTTCTATCCTATGGTGGTGATGGAATCATTAATCTGCTCCAGCAGCAATGCAGAGCAAAACTCCACAACAACGTGAAAGCCTCAAGACTTGTGGTCCTTGTGATACAGCCTCTTGTCATTGAATGAAGCTTCCCATACCAGGACTGGGTTACATTTACTGAACAAATGAAGCTGTTCATCTCCAAAAACTGATGGCAAATCCTCGTGGCTGAAGACAATACCTACACAACTCTGAACAAGGAGAAACCGAGCTGCGCCTAGATAGTCGTCACTCCTATATTCTAATATCAATGGCTCAGAGTGGCACTCTGCATGCTACCCAAAACGGCACATGGTCACAAATCCACACATAGACCCTTTGATCTACAGTAGTCTCCTGCCTGCAAGATATACTCACGTAATGCTGACTTCAACTTCATGGGTTAACAAATCATTATCTGATTTGACAACATGAAAGCCTCAAGACTTTCATGAGTAAAAGCTCACTGCACAAGATGAAACCCATCCCCAATTCTTATTGAGTTACCAAGATCAGAATCTCAGACTAGATAGTCTAGGACCGATGTAAAATCATAGATTATTTTTTATGGTAAAACTACTGTTTAAAATATCTTAACATTAAAATGATTCCTGAAGTCATTCTGCTGGACTCATAGATAAATGCCTCGTTCAGTCATCATCAGAGAAACTTCTTTCTGCAGCATGTGGGAACAAATATAGAGAATGACAACCAGGCATCAAACAGATAAAAAGACGTTAGAACAGTCAGTCCTAAATGATATGTCTTCGGCAAACCCTTCCTTCTATGGGTGTTTAAGAGACCCTGAAGAAGAGGAGGAGGCAGAAAGAGTGTAAGAGCCAAGCAAGACTGAAAACACACACACACAGAAAGAGAGAGACAGAGACATAGGGAGACAGAGAGACAGAGACAGAGAGAGACAGACAGAGAGAGACAGAGAGAAAGAGAAAGAGAGAGAGAGAAATTAACATAGCTGTTGCCCCAATACATTCACAGAGACTTAGTAAGTGTAAAAGATACATTGTTCCCTAACTAGTTAAAGCCCTAGATCTAAAAATAAGTAGCATATGAGGACTTACTTAAGCTAGAAGAAAACCCCAGTTGATAATCAGTTGCAATTTAAAATTTACATTCCTCCAATGGAGTCTCAGTACGAGAATAAACTAGTCTCAGGTAGGCAGGATGCCTAACAATAAATGTCTAACAGGAAGTGAATTCAGAGGGATTTTTAGAGGTTTCTTGTTTCAGAAGGTCATTGCAGGGTTCTTTGTAAAATTGTGTCTTACTTTTTAGATTTTGTTTTACTTTATATATATTTTTTCTTCTCTGTTTTTACTTAGTTTCTTTGTGTATTTATTATGTTTTCTATACTTAAATCAAACTATAAATGCTGTTACTTTTCATGTGTTACTTTTACTATTTGAAAATAGAAAACCTTGATTCAAGCAAAAAGTTTTCATCAAGATCCATATTGAAAAAAGTGTTTCTTGTAAATTGAAATGATCTTATTGTTTTGTTTGCCACCACCAATTGATGGAAAACAACTAAAAACCAACATGTATTTATTACATTAGTTGTATTGTTCAAAGATCCATGTAGATTCACCTAAGTTAACAAATAATCAAATTCAAGATGTTGACTGTGTTGGTTCTCTGCGTGGGGATGAATATTCTTCAAAATAATTTCAACCTTTGAAAGCATTTTTCCATGTTGTAATAGAAATATCCATGTTTTCTTTTACCTATTTTCTGCATACTGTAGTTTGTTTTGTATTAGAATGTGTTAAGTCTCCACTGTTTCATGGCACAGCCAGAAAGAATCTCCTGAGCTCTTCTTCCCCTTTCATTTCCATGAATGTCCCTATCAGACCACAGTCAGTGAAAGATACCTTAGTTTAAGGAGATGACTTAATCATCACCAGATCTGTGTATATAATTATCCTAAAATTAAATCTATTTTACTATAAAACATAATATAATAACAGGAAAATTTGCATTATGTTGTTGGTAAGCCCAGAGTTCTAGGTTGAGCAATTAAAGGGGAGGAATAGGTGTGCTCTGTTTTTATACAAAGTTAGTTTCTGCTGAGGACCGGGGTTTCTTGTGGGGAGCTCTTGTTCCACGCCATGATGAAAGTTCTGGCCAAATGGGCAAGGGATTTGGTGGTGACAGACAAGGCAGGACACAAGAAGTGTGCTATCTAAATGTCTTTTCAAAAAATAAGAATCAGGCTTATATAGTATACAGAAACAGGGCGAATGTCAGGGATCACATAGGCAGGTAGCAGTCACAAAATCAGTAAAATCAAATAGCCAGGTGTAAATGATTACTTTGGAAGAACAATAGTGCTTTTCCCCAATGGGCTATCTTGGCAGCCCTAAGCAAACTCTCTTGTGGTCAGAAGCAGGTAAGCACCAGGAGGTCCCATTCTAGCAGCTCCTGGGAATGGTTTGGCTTGTAACACAAACATTAGTTCAGGAAGCTTTTCGACTACTCTCTAGTTTGAAAAGCAATTCTGCCTTGTGTGGCACTGCTCTTAGAGTTCTAACTATGTTTACAGACAGCAATAGTGCTTGACTTCTATCTCTAACTCTGGAGACGCCCTGTCTGATAAGGCAGCTTCCTTGTGGGAATCAGTAGGCAATAATGCCTGACCTCTATTGCTAATTCTGGGGACTCCCTGTCTGCTAAGGCAGCTTCCCTTGTAAAAATTCCAAGCTAATAACAGCTAGGAAATCAATTAGGATCATTGAAACACTGTGGAGGCCAGGAAACAATGTTAAATCTCAGTTTTAGCTATAACAAAATATTTCTTAGGGCACCTTTATGCCTGAATAAAGAAAGCATGTAGATTTCTCCACAGACTTAGCAGAGATCAATCTGGAACACATCTAGGTTAGGAGATGGCAATGACTGACTGAATACCCAGGAGGCACAAAACTCCCTTTGAAGTCATAATGCCTCTTGTCCATGATCAGGTTTTTAATCCTGATACTGTAGACCTACTGGGATAGATGAGTGAGTGCAGCAAGTTTCTAGAACCAGTTAACAATGATTAACATGAGCCTATATATACTTAAGAAAATAATTTTTTCTTAAACTAAAAGCTTATATAAAGTTTGATTATTTGCATCAAATGTTGCTATACCCACATTGCAATGACTAATATATATTATTTCAGAATCTACATCTTTATTTCTCCAGAAGAGCATTGTATTCTACTGGCATAGAAAGAATTAAGTCCTTGGAAATCACTCTCATTTGCCTTTGTTCAGAGATGAGTTGAACTCATGTACTGTCTCCAAATGTACCCCATGCCAAAGAGCCTGTCAATGTCTACTCTTTTCATATTTGTCTTGGAATGGCTTCTTACTAATCAGACTTGTTTTAGGATCAGGTCAGGCTTTGTAACTTAATCATCCTTCACCCGATTTTCTCAAGCAGTGCTATTCTAATGCCAGGAAGCATTTGTGAAACAAAAAGACCTCAGTCAGGAGCTGATCCAATAGAATTGCACTAGGGTCTTTATTTACAAGCTCAAGCTTGGGATTAATTCAACTGCCTACCCACAGTACAGTTTCAGTAAAGAAAAGCCCCAAACACTCATCAGGACAAGGCTTTATAGGAAATGACCAGCAAGAGGTGAGTTTTTCTAGCCTTGCAAGTATTTAATTGTGGGGTTACTGTGGGGCTAATTGGTGGTGTTGGGAGCCAAACTTAACTTCTGTTTTTTACCTAACTGATGTTTGTTAGGTAGGGGAGGATATGTAGCATGAAGGTGTAGATCTGTTGGGAAATATCCTGGAGACTGATCCTAGACCCAGGTCTTGTTGAGGGATAACCTGAAACTGGTGCTAGGTACCAGCTTGTAAGTTTACTTGAGTTCAAACTTAGGTCAGGTTCCCTAAGATGGAGTCTGAATCCCAAAAATTGGTCTTTCACTATTCCTGTTCTCATTCTGTGTTTTGGATACAACTTTTTCAAATACTAGAAAGCAAACTACACATAGATGTTAGCTCAAGGTCTTACTTTAAGGGAATCAAATAAATCAAATAAAATTAAAATGTAAATGTAAATTTCTGTTAGATAACAGTATATAGGGTGATTTTGTTTATTTGTTTCAAAAAAACCCAGAATATTATATATGTACAAATAAAAAATATAAGCAATTCCCAATACTGCTGAATAGTCTTGAAAGGAAACAAAACAGATTTTATAAATGCCATTAGTTTAGTAACTTAACACTGCTATACTTGGTGGGCAGCTGAGAAAACCATGTCTTCTTCCTGCTCTTTTATTATATCATAGACTTGTATTTCAGACTCGAAATGAAGCAAAGAGTAGATTTGTTGGGGCCCCTGGCATCTCAGTCTCCATCCTGTCCCTTGGGCACTATCTATTAACTAACACTCTTTTGTTTCTTCCACTATCTTGCTTCTGTTCCCGGAATTGACTCAGGACATTTTAGGATAGGGGGCTTTCTAGACACCTTACCATGAAAACATTCCTTTCTGGATTTTTCATAATGAGAACAATCCTTTCCGGACATTTTACGTTGTGGGGACAGTCCCTTCCGGACATTTTATCTTTGTCGTCTGTAGTTTTAAAAAGCCCCTTTCCCTAGAGTAAATTGAGACTTGATCAGAATTTTTTGTCTTGTCTCCTTCCTTCTTGTCTCCTGTTCCCAAATTTGCTGTTGCAGTTCCCTCTTCATGAGAACCCCGTTGTTTAAGTCCTGCAGGTTGGGGCATAGATTATGCAGCAGTTAAGAAAGTAGCTCAAATGAATTTGGTATCCGATAAATTGTGCTATGGCTTCTGTCTTACTCATGGTTTCTATTCCTGCATGAATATCATGACGAAGAAGCAAGTTGGGGAGGAAAGGGTTCATTCAGCTTCCTTCCACATTGCTGTTGATCACCAGAGGAAGTCAGGAGTGGAACTCAAGAAGGTCAGGAAGCAGGAGCTGATGCAGAGGCCATGGAGGGATGTTCCTTACTGGCTAGCTTCCCCTCAGCTTGCTTTTGAGAAGTGTGAAAAATATAAAGGGCTCCTTGTGCTCCTGGCAAACTGAGAAAGACTAAAGATGCTGATTCAGAGCTCTTGGTTCCTGGAACTTGGCTGGCTCAGAGCCTCAGGGCTCTGGTTCCTGAAGCTTGCCCCTCCTGACTGGTTTACAATGAGGGTAGAACTAGGAATGAAGGTCAACTGGTTCATGAGGCTCTCCACCCTGCCGAATGGTAGATGAAGATTACATTCCTAAAATGAATATGTTCCCCTCCCTAACTGACTGAATACCTTGGATTGGAATTCCCCCTCACTCCCCCTGGTTTGTGGTTTTCTCCTTTAAATACCCTACACTACACTTTTTAAGCTTGGGGTCGAACTCCTATGCCCACTGTGGGTTATGAGATCGGTCCCAGTGTACTGGTTTCCAGAATAAACCTCATGTGTTTGCAGCAAGATCAGTCTCTCATGAGTTTCGTGGGGGGTCATGTAATCCCTAGACTAGAGTAAGGGTCTCCTCTCTTGAGGGGTATTTCACTTTCTTATAGAACCCAAGACTTCCAGCCCAGGGATAGCACCACCCACAAGGAGCCCTACCCCCTGGATTGCTAATTGAGAAAATGCCCCACCGCTGGATCTCATGGAGGCACTTCCCCAACTGAAGCTCCCTTCTCTGCGATAATTCCAGCTTGTGTCAAGTTGACACACCAAACCAACCAGTGCAGCTTCTTACTATCTTTAAATATTAATCAAAAGCAAATGCCCTAGAAACTACATATTGACATTTATAAGAAATATATTTATATATTTGAAATATAAATCAATATGAACTGACATTTTCACCATAAAGATCAGAGTTTAATAATGAAGGTCACATATCATTAATAAATTTCTAAATTCTGTGTAATATTATAATATGAAGGTAGTAAAATGATGTTTGTCTATTTATTCTCATATTCTATACTGTAGTAGTCGAGATGGACTTAAATATGTTTTCTTTAAGGGTTTCATAAGGCCAAAATAACAAATCATACACAATAAGCTTCTCTATGGAACTCTGGAAAAACTTAAATCCCAAAGATATCTAAGTTTTTATCAAATTTCAAGCATTGAGCTATACTACTAAAATCTTTATATCATTATTACTCTCTACCAAGGACTATTTTTATCTTCTAATGGACCTAAAGACACACAAAACACATTCAAAAACACATACACCACACATGCAGAGATATACCTTGACACACACACATAAAAGCACACACAGAGACACACTCATACCACAATTAAAGAAAAAGTGTCTTTGACAGATGGCGAGGAAGATGGGAGGGAATTGCGGAATGATAGTGGTTGTTAACTTATGTAAATATCATAAAATCTCAGTTGTTTAAAGTGAAAATTTTAATGCGCTTTACATTTTATTTTTATCTCTATCTATCCATCATCTATATATTCATCTATTATTTTTTGTACATGCATGTCATGTGCAGATGTAGATGGCCTAGGATATTCTCAGGGGCTCAGATCTCTACTTTTTGTTGAGTCTTGACTATAGAGATTTCAGTTAAACATTGGGTAAACTCATTTTGGGGACCAGAAGTAAGGCCACTTGTTATAATGGTAGAAACCCTTAGATGATGTTGCTTTCCTGTCACTCTGGAAAAAGAGAAAAAGACAGATATGAAAGTGCCAGCCCCATATACACTCACAGTTTATATTTTCCCAGTGCAAGGAGATCTAATCCTGGACCAATGAGGAAGTAACCACATTCAGGATTCATACCCTGTCCATTATCACTGCTCACGGCAAGCTATTTTTATAACACAGAAGCCCATGAGGTGCATTCCCTGCCTAAATCACAGTCTGTCTATTGAGAGATATGTGTAAAAAAACTGCCTCGAACACTCTGCATGACAGCAGTTTATGAGGCAAAAGCTTCATGGAAGCCAGTCTCCTGCATCGTCTCCTTGGCATTCCCTAACTCAGAGGGAAACTCCTTGCAAACTCACGTGCTAGGTGCCCACCAAGATATGATTTATTAATAGCTAGACAAAATTGGACATTGCTCTCTGACCTTTACCAGTGTTCCAACATCTTAGCCAAACCCTGGCTTGGAATTTCGTAAAGAATGTTACCCATCCAGACAAATTGCCTTCGGTTTTGTGGGTAGGGCATTGAAGCTTACAGAATGGGAGACTTATCTCAGGGCAAGGTCCATACTGCAGCTGAACCACTCCTAGGAATTGGCAAGAAAGAGACCTTGAGCCAAGTGTGTGTGTGAGACAGTGTGCAACAGTCAGCATATTCAAGATATTTTGAGCTTTGAGACTCATGCAGTCTGAGGCCCCAGAGCACTTGGTGGGGGGGGGTGGCTGCTGGGGGAGGGGGGTGCAGCGCCTGTTCTGAACAGGTAGCTGCTTTAGACCCAGTGTGTTTTAGATGGCTTCAGATGTACCTCGACTACTGAGCTGCCAGATTTCTCTTTCTCTTTTGCAATGACTGTAAAAGTCTGATGCCATTTTTAAGAACTACATTCAGATCCTGTACTTCTATATGTCATCTCTGACATTATTTCCTTGCCGAATTTTTTGCCCACCTGATCAGAACTCTCATCCCGCTGAACAAGTGGTCCCAGCAATGAACCCAATCCGTGGCAGAAAACTATAAATCTCCTTTTCAAACTCATTCATAAATACCTTACTTTATAAATTTTATTCAAACTAAAGCAGTCCATATTCCAGAACATAATTTATCATTTATAAATATCTGATAACATATTCTAGGGTAGCATCATGCTTTAATGTACCAGGATTTTTCATGTAATGAAATTCACAATTGCTAATGTTCACTCAGTTTTCTGAGGCAAGTTGAAAATCTTTAATATAACTTCTTAATGATGATCTTTTTTTTTTTTTTTTTTTACAACTTTAGGTTAGGTGGCTTTATTGTAATAACTGGGTAGCACACTCTAACCTGTTTAGCTTCTTTTCTGAACATTATAATTTCTTCATTATTGCATGAAAAGAAATGAAATAGAGTTATTATCAACAATTTAATATATTTTAAAATCTATACATCTATTTTGGGTTTAGCACAGACCACACTTAATCCAGTATTTGTCTTTTTTTTTTCATTTTATTTTATTTTATTTTATTTTTATTAGATGTTTTCTTTATTTACAATATCTCCTTTCCCATATTCCCCTCCAAAAAATAAAATAAAATAAAATAAATTAAAAATTAAAAAAAAAAAACAAAAACAAAAAACCCTAAAACAATCCCCTGTTCCCTCTCCCCTCCCCCTGCTCACCATCCGACCCCCTCCTGCTTACTGGCCCTGGCATTCCCCTACACTGGAGCACAGAACCTTCACAGGGCCAAGGTCCTCTCCTCCCATTGATGACCAACTTTGCCATCCTCTGCTATACATGTGCTGCTGGAGCCCTGAGTCCCCCCATGTGTACTCCTTGGTTGGAGTTTTAGTCCCTGGGAGCTCTGAGGGTACTAGTTAGTTCATATTGTTGTTCGTCCTAAGTATCATTTTTTAAAAATAAGTACAGTGTGTTCATTCTTTACATATTCATTTGTGGTCCATTCATAGAACAATGGCCTGCTGAGTCATATGAATGAGTCTGAAAAATATAATTTCATTCCTCTTACAAATATTCAGGATAATTGTAATAGCATACTGAAAATGGTTATTTAGATGTTATAAAGTACAGACTAAAATTCTGTAGTAAAATTTAGATTTGTTCCTCTGATGTTATTGATAACAAGGTCATATTGTAGGTGATGGCAGTGCAATGGAAATATGGTCAATTTATAAATATATGCATTAACTGAATGTTGTGATTTCTATTCTTAAAATAACATTTTATAAACAAATATAAAAATTACTTTTTAAGACCCAGGTTAATAGAAAGGATCTGATTAAAAGTTCAATTCCTTGCCGGGCAGTGGTGGTGCATGTCTTTAATCCCAGCACTTGGGAGGCAGAGGCAGATGGATCTCTGAGTTTGAGGCTAGCCTGGTCTACAGAGTGAGTTCCAGGATAGGCAGGGCTACAGAGAAACCCTGTCTCAAAAAAACAAAAATCAAAAACAACAAACAAACAAACAAAAAAAATTAAATTCCTTAAGGACAGAATCTAAATAATAACAGGTTTATTGATTTTAGCTTTATTTCAGTAACAAAAATTCTTAATCAAGTTTAGAAAAATGTAAATTAGCAATTAAGTAAATGATAATGAAACTACAATCCCCAGACCCAGAGAAGTTAGGTAAAGAGGAGGGATTTAAGGTGGGAACAAGATCTCTCTGGGAAGAAAACAAAATCAAAAACAAAAACAAAAAACAGAATAGACCACAAGGTGGACTGGAAGCAGGTGGGATCAGGTTAGGAAGGATAAATTGGAAGGGAAGTATAGAGGAGAGAGGGGGCAGATGGGTCAGGTGCATGTGGGAGTCTTGTGAAAGCCTAGTATAGTGGAGACATCTTGGAATCTATGAGGGTGACTGTAGGCATAGATTTTTCAAAACCTACTTTAATACAGGTTCTTACATATTTCAACCTACCTTCTAACCCACCCAACAAAGGTAGAGGAGAAAGATTTTTAATAGATTAAAGGTGGTATAAATCTGTTTAAAAATAATTCTTTGGGGTGATTCCAATCTTTAACAACAGGATATGGCAATCCAGTTTACATGAAAAAGTAGCAGAAGATGAATAAAATTAACAAACACCAAACACAAATCAGTAGCAGTAGCTCAAGCCAGGAAAACCTTGAGACACCAGTGAACTAGCACAAATCAGCAAAAGCAGCAGGAAGCAGCCAGAATGCCATGAGAAGTCCTTTGGCAAGTTACTCTCTATGAACTCATGACAAGTGCAGACGAGTGAAGACCTGCTAAGTGTTGCAAGGCATACCAATGCAATAGCATTGTTCATTGTCTGTTGGGTTCTACTTATACTTTTTCCAAACATCCAATGTTCTCTCAAGTGTTTGCCTTAGCAAAAGATCTTCTTACCTATCCACTTCATCCAAACATCCTCTCATCAGACAGCCTCCAGTAAAATACCAGAAGACACAACTGAGTCTCACTAGGGTTACCTAGTGAGTACTTTTAGTAGTGGAAGATATGGAGTTGAAGTAGCCATCTTTTGTATTCAGGAAAGCAATCTATGAGGGTGAGTCTAGCTAAGATTCCTGAAATGAGGGAAGACTTTCAATGGAGGAACTGGGTCACCATACCAGCCACAACACCCATGACTTCCTCTGCCTACAAGATTTTTAGGGGTAAAAGATGGAACAGTATTTGAGGGTAAGGCCAAACAATGACTGGTACAACTTGAGACCTATTTCATGACAGGGAGCTCACCCTTAACAGCATAAATGATGTTCTGCTATACCTTTAGACAGGATCCTAGCATAACTGTCATCAGACAGGAGGCTTCACCCAGTAACTGAAGGGAACTGATGCAGAGACCCACAGCCAAACATTAAGTGGGGTTTGGAGAATCTTGTGAAAGAGGGGGAGGAAAAAATTGAAGGATAGAGTATAAAGAACATTTTTAAGAAAGCCCCAAGAAGCAACTAGCATTCCCACATAGAGGCTCATAGAGACTGAACTGCCAACTAGAGGGCCATACATGGGATGGTCTAGGTTTCCCTCTTACATATCTAACAGTTGTGCAGCTGGATCTTCATGTGGAACTCCTAAAGCTGGAGCACAGTCTGTCTCTGACAACATTGCCTGTCATTGGATCCATTTCCCCTAACTTGGCTGCCTTATGTAACCTTATGTAATCAATAGATGTGCCTAGTCTTTCTGCAACTTGGTATCAGAGGCTGGTTGATATCGATGGAAGTCCTTCCCCTTTTTGAGAAGAAGGGGAGAAGTGGTGGATGGGGATAAAGGGATGTGACAGGAAGGGTCTGGGAGAAGGATGGAGGGAAAGCTGTGGTCTGGATGTAAATAAATTGATAACTTAATCAATAATAATGATAACAACAAAAAAGAAAATTACTGAATGAACTGCCTTATTTGGAAGCGATAATGAATCATGGTAACTCTACATTATTTGCATTGTTAAAATTATAAAAAAATCAAAAGCAAAATACTCTAACATTGATAATATTTTTTTGAATTTTTAGTTTTGGTTTTTATATTAAACATATAAAATATACCATCATAACATTTTTATTTTATATATACCTTTTAAATTATTGAACTTTAAATATTCAATAATTTCAAGAAAATTCAAGAAACTACCCATTGGATTGTTTGTAGAAAAGGCATACCGTCTAATAAACATTCCATATGGCATACATTTTTCCTTTGAAATCCCACTATGAAAAAGTAATGGAGTAAGATAACTAAGGAGAAATGAAAGCCATCTTTAAGAGGAAGTGAAATCATGAGTCATTACAAGCCTCATGCTGAAGAAAGTCTAAATAAAATAAATGTGCAGTTAATCATAAAACTAGTACTGTTCTAAAAATAGGGCATTTTCCTACTTCCATTTTCTCTGAGTTATCAAAATGACACATTAAAAAATATTAACTTTTTATTTAAAAGAATTTTTAAATTTCCTTGTAACATCTTTTTATTTATGACTTGAATTAGGTCCTTAAACTTCCTATGACCTTTTGGAAGGTAAAGCTGCTTGGAAAACCATGTGATCATTTATTCTTAAAAAACTATAAGTAAAAGAGCAACAATAAGGAACAGACTTTTTTCTTTCAGCAGTAAGGAGGAATGGGTTTTCTTATTCCTTTAACAAATAGAGAGATGGGACTTTTTCTTCCCATCTCTCTTTTTATTACTTTCAGAAAAAAAAAATGTAGATGCCTTTTCTTTCTCTGAGCAAGGAGCTCCTTTTTCTCCCCAACTGACTGAGGTTTTTCTACACTGAAGCTTGCTCAATGGAACTTGCTGGTGAGGGCTTTTGCTCCATCTACCTAATATATACATATACCATATGTGTGTGTGTGTGTGTGTGTGTGTGTGTATTTTAAGTATAAGTGTTTATATGTAAAGATGCATGAACACTTATAGAATTGATGAGACAGGTGGTCCATCAGGCCCAACCAAGATGTGTGAGTGTGTGTGTGTGTGTGTGTGTGTGTGTGTGTTTGTGTGTGTATGCATATTAATTGTCTAAGAGATTTTAATTTTTTGTCTTTGTCTTCCATCTGGCTCCAAGCTTTTCTTCTTGCCAGCAGGAGTTCCTTGAAGGAGGGAGGGAGGGGAGGAAGGAGAGAAAGAGAGACAGAGAGAGGAGAGAGAGACACAGATGATGACAGAGACAGAGAGAATCAGCACTATTCACACAAATAATAACAGAGTTACAAAGAAAGAAACCAATGTTTACTGAAGAACAAATAGTAAGTCTGTAAGGCCAGGGATCATCAGTCTTTAGCCTTCAACCAACTCTCTGTTCCACCTCAACTCTTTCCCCAGCCTGAGCAGGCCTCCAGCAAGTAAATATCCAATAACAAATTGACTCAGACAGAAAAGAAGGAAGGAAACAAAGCCTAAAACAAGGAAACTGTGAAGCAGTACCATTGTACTGATCTCTATCTATGAACCGCCCAGTGATCATTGCCTGTTAAATATGAGGTCTTTCGTGGACCAGCTCATGGTTAAAACAAAAGGTAGGACTCAAAATATTTGAAAATATACATATTTTTAATCAAACTATCCATCCAAAACTGATTAAAATACATGACACTTAAAAGTTATAAAGTTTAAGATCAAAATTTGTAGATCAAAAATATTGTGAGACAAATCAGGATATGGTCAAATTTGAATAACAATAAAAACATACCAAACTACTTAATGTATAACAAAAGTGGTATACATTAAATTGGAAAATCTCAAATCAGCAACATACTTGTATATACTGACATGGCACTGATTTAGATATTTAAAAACCTATTTTTTCTGTGTGAATAATGGCGTCCACTACTTAGTAGAACAAGAAATATATCTTGTCAGAAATTTAGCTTGCTTTGATTAGGAGGAAATTTTATAGTCTTAGCACAAAATGAATTTGTGGTTCTTTTGAAGTACATATAATTGAGAGGGAAAAGTAATGGGAGAGATATGGGAAGAGTCAGAGAAGAGGGAGTGGATGTGACTTTGATCAAAACACATCATATGCATGTACCGAACTGGAAGACAGTACTTTTAAAAATGTTCTACAAATATATCTGTCATTGTAAATGTGACAGATACATTATTTCAGCCATTTTACTCTGGTTTTTAATATTTCAGATGCAGGAACTCAGCAATATCTGTCCGAAGTTCTCAAGATATCTTACACTTAATTCTGTATTTTGAAGAATTGCTGAATATCAGTAATGTTGTATATAGTAGTATGGTACAAGAGATGATAAATTAACACTTCAATTTGATGCCATTATTTCTCATCTATTGGTGAAATGCATTTGTACTTGAAGATGTTTTTCAATAAGCAACCAGCATAAGCTAATATTTGAGAGCATTCTAAATGACATTCCTAAAAACATGAACCACAACTTGGGATCAGAAATAGTAGCACATTACAGATAGGTTCTTACTTCTTGACTTGTTAAAGAAGGTTGCTTAAGTAAGGGTTGCTATTTCCATGACAATGTGTTTCAACTGCAGCCAAAATGAAAATGTCTCCATTTACATATGAAGTGAGGTAGGCTGCCACCATTGAATGGTCATCCTGTCCTTTTAGTATCATTCTCTGCACAATCACCTCTGTGTGGATACTCAATGGGGATACTGAGATTATAAGTATATTTCAGTTCTTATTGATCATTTTTATTACAGAAATATGCTATGCAAGTATCTGGCAATCTAGGCCAAGTCATTATCATTGATAAACTAAACAATTTACTTCCCTCTCTAATTTTCAATTAGCAATAAAGTGAATGACTCAAACTTCTGTCCCTCTGGGATTTTTTAAATATTTGTACTACAATAATACTTCTGGAATTCCCCTGGAGACATGTTATACTACCCAAAAGCTGTTCATTTGTGCCATCATTCCTGATTCTTATATGTATGTGGGCTAGGTCAAAAGTTTCCCATTTGGTCAATGGTCATTGTTATAAGTGAGCATTGAGGGACATATCTTGTCTGTCACAAAGGAAATAAGTGACTTGATGTCTTAGTCAGGGTTTCTATTCTTGCACAAACATCATGACCACGAAGCAAGTTGGGGAGGAAAGGATTGATTTGGCTTACTTCCACGTTGCTGCTTATCACAAGGAAGTCAGGACTGGAACTCAAGCAGGTCAGGAAGCAGGAGCTGATGCAGAGGCCATGGAGGGATGTTCCTTACTGGTTTGCTTCTCCTGGCTTGCTCAACCTGCTCTCTTATAGACTTCCAGCCCAGGGATGGCACCACACACAAGGGGCCCTACCCCCTTGATCACTAATTGAGAAAATGCCCCACACTGGATCTCATGGAGGCACTTCCCCAACTGAAACTCCCTTCTCTGTGATAACTGCAGCCTGTGTCAAGTTGACACACAAAACCAGCCAGTACGCTTGAGAACCCTTGTCTCCTTTTTCTACAACTTGCCTGAAGCAACCTCTGATGTTCCACATTCTCTGTATCTTAGATTTTTCCAGTGCTGGCTGAAACTTATGAATCAAGAAATCCATTATGAAATAGGCACTTAAAGGTATATAAAGATATAATATGCATAAGCTATCAGCATATCCACAGCAGACACCCATGTCACCTTAGTTACCTGGATTCAAGGTTGAAATGACAACAATTTTATAAAGCCTATACCTATTGAGGACAAAATAAAAATTTTCTATTCTGGTCTGCATTATGAATTGATAGAAATCTAGTAACTTGTTTACTAAGCCAGATTTATAATTCCCTGACTGGAGTGTTTAACTTCCAAAATCTAAACATGCATATAATAATACTACATCTTACACAGATCAGTTTCTTGTGAGTACTAGTTTTACATTAGAAGGAACTCCCTGATTATTCAAAATCAGGTCCCTACTTCCAGTTCGATGGGTCTAAGTGTAGCACACTATACTCAACACAGAAGAAAAGAAAGACATTGAAATATATATATATTTAATATAAATATATAATGTTAATATAAATATATTTAATATATGTCTATCTATGACTATATACATATAGTCTTCTTATCATTACTTAGACAATTTTTATCTCACTACGATTAGGATAAAGTATCATGTTATTAAGTTTCTGGTGGTTGATAATCTGATAGGTTCTTTTAATTTGCATTTCTCATACTGTAAAAGGATTAAGATTATACACATTTTTGTATATTAAAAAAAAGAAAGACGTTTAGAACACTAGCATAGTTAAGAGTCCTGCAGACGTTGGATGACATGAAGAAAAGTAAACACTGTGCACAAAGGCACAGTGAGGACACTACAACAGATTTGCTTGTAAAGATGAATGCTTTGTATCTTCCTTGCTGAAGTTATTATGAAAATAAGCATTCACCAAACATGAGCCGAGTATAAGCTGTTTCATATTGATCCACGCTAGAAAGAATGCAGCACCTGGCACGGTGTGTTAGCGCTTGTAGTGACTGAGAAGCAGAAGTCTTTTGTTTTCTAGAGATGCTCATGTAGGGAATTAAAAGGATGGATAATAGGTACAAGTCGCTCTGCATCTTTAATTTCATTTTTATGTGAGTGCATTCTCTGTAAATCTTTCTGTAACATGGACTTGCTTTTCTCCATATTATTAATTAGTTGGGAACTTTTCCTAGTAAAATATTTTTTAAAAATTTATTATGAAAATTCATCATAGATCTATAATTTTTTAATTTCCATTATTAGTTTTGCCATGTAGTAATTATCTTTTTTGTTTGTTTGGTTGGTTGGTTTGTTTTGTTTTCAGTTTAATCTTTTAATTAATTTATTTTTTACACTCCATATCCCATTCCCTAACCCCCCCCC
>JADRCD010203023.1:1582-15929 GCA_019843815.1 Montemys delectorum | reverse complement strand
AAAAAAAAAAATGAGCTCCTCTCTCCAGAGTTCAAATGTTATGCATTCGGAAAATAAAAACCAGTCCAGCAGAAGAATCCCAAGCAAGGCCAGTCTCCGGATATGATCATTTCCACTTTATCAATCCCTGTGACTGTCTGATGAGTCAGACAATAACAGAGGAGCACACATCATTCATATTTTAAGCCCCAAAGCCAGACTGGAATTATGCTACTGGCAAGTGACCTACTTAAGAATTTTGTACTAAAATTTTGGAATATTGAACATTTATGAATGACTTGTAATGAAAAAGTAGTCAAGAGTTAAGAGATAGACAAAAGATTTTCAAACACAGGTAGAATTCAGAAGTCAAACACAGGAGAAGATAGTTGATTTTAGGTACATAATAAGACTTGGTCACCAAAATATATATAGTGTGACACTTTTGATGTTTGGAAGCTGTTTGACTGAGTACCTATGACAATTATCTCAACTGTTAATAGTTGTTATTCACATGTCCAAGGAATTTAATAGGATCTACCTTTTTTAATACTCATGATACCAAAAGATTGTCCATTCAGTAGTAACCTATTTTGTTTATTTCGTGCTGAAATATTACCTCATGGTAATATTTCAAATGGTGATTCAAATACAGGATTATTTTTCTAAATTTCAGAGAGGGACATTATTGACACATGGTGTTGTATAAGAATTTGCCAATGATTGGGAAAGTTAAAAGAACGGAGATTGTAGTCTAGTTAACTTTAACTGTCAACTTAGGGTTAGAAGGGAGTTTCAAATGAGGAGGTTCTTCAGATGAGTCTGACCTGTAGGTATATCTGTTGAGTACTGTCTTGAGTTTTAATTAATATTTAATATACAAGACTACCAAGGGAGGCATGATTCCCTAGGCAGGTGTTCCTGGGCTATTAAAAGAAAGGAAACCAGGGGATGAGGTATTTGATGATTCAGCTGCATTTGAATCATCTATGGTCTTATAAGTCCTCACACATACTTCTGTAAGTAGCCCAATAAATTCACTGGTAAACTAAAAATGAATAAGAAAGCTAGCTAAGTATGAGTGTGCTAGTTAGCCAACAGTCAACATTCCCATGGTTTCTATTTCAAAGTCCTGCTGGAGTTCCTGCCCTTGACTTCCCTCAATAACAGACTGTGGCATGGAAATGCAAGCCAAGTACATCTTTTCCTCTCCTAAGTTTCTTTTGCTCGGAGTGTTTTATCACAGCAACATAAACAATATTACAACAGCTAATTAGTACCAGAGAATTGCTGTGATAGACTTGCCCCCTGTGTCTTTTATGATTTGGATTATTTGTGTGTGTTTTGGGAGGGGGGGTGAGAGACATAGAAGCATTTGGAACTTTTATCTTTAAAAGCCATTGAGCGCTGTGGGCAGAACATGATGAGCTATTTTCATGGGAACCTAGAAGATGAGAAGAATGAGAAAAGGCAGACAATGAAGTCTTGGCTCATGATGTTTCAGAGGAAAGCAAAGATTCTGTCGAGATGAGCAAGAGAGGCAATAATCAGTTTGTTTGTACTGATCATCTGGGGCTGAAAAATTAACAGTAATTAATAACAGATCAGCAGACTTCAGGGGAAACTCTGTGTGCTTTATTGAAGCAGAAGAAAAATATTTTCTCTGGTGTCGCCATACAGAACCTGTGGTCCAAGAGAGCCAAGGGTACATTTCAACCTGGCAGATATGCTTGGCAATGTGTGAGAGTTGTTTTGAAGGAATAAAAGACACAAGACTGAGGGAGTCATAGAGAGTGGCTGATGACTGGCACTGAAATTCAGGGTCATAGTCCCTGAGAAGAGACCACCAAAGGATATTGATGAAGTTGCTATGGAAGCATATCAGGATATTGGAGATGCTGGGACAAGGTGACGTCTGGATAAAACAACAGCAAGTATGAAGTTGTGGGGAGGAATTTGAGCCAAAGCTATAAGGTAAACTGAGTGTGCTGGGGATAGCATACCTGGAGAACTGGGGCTACTCAAGCCTTTTGGAGCTCCACAGATCATGAGTGAGTCTAAGATACCAGGCATTAAATTATAGGATTTTGATTTGCATCACTGGACTTTAGTTTTGATCCTATTGTTTTTATGGCTCACTTTTTATTTTTTGGAATAACGAAGTATATAACTTGGTTTTAATTTTATAAGAGACCAGAATTTGATTTTTTTAAAGAGACATTGAGATCTTAAATGTTGAAAAATTTAACATGTTGATATTAATATGAGGTCATGGGGACAAAGGATGGAAAATGTGGTTTAAAGAGGAGTCCCACCCTCTCAGAGCAGAAGGGGAGGGGGAGAGAAGAAGGACTCTGTGGGGGGGAACTAGGAGCCAGGGACAATGTTTGGAATGTAAATAAATAAACAAATTAATAATAATAATAGTAGTAGTAATAATAAAGTGATGTGTTGGTGTGTCAAGCTAACAAGGAGTATACTCTTCTAGTTAGCTTTAACGTGATACAGCATACAGTCACTCAAGAAAAGAAACTCAATTAAAGGCTTTCCCAGAATATACTGTCCTGAGCACACATTTTCAGAGTTATCAAAATTGTTAAATGATATAAGAGGGCTCAGTCTGCTATGCGCAGCTCCTCTCCCTGGGAAGGTGGTCCTAGGTTGTATAAGAAAGCCAGCTGCACAACTCCTTGGTTATTGCTTCAGTTCCTGTCTGAGTTTCTACCCCGATTCCCTCAATGATGGATTGTAACCTAGAAGTGTAAGCCAGATAAATCCTCTCCTCCCCTAAACTGCTTTTGGTCAAAGTGTTTTATCACAGCAACAGAATGGCAACTAGAAAAGATAGCATTTCTTCTCTTTTGGAAATTATGACTCCTGATGTGTACTTTGAAACTTGTAAGCTTCTTTTACACACATCTTTTTTAATTGAGATGATTAACTTCACAATGATGTGAACAAAATAGATCAAACAATCTCTATTCCCAAACAATGATGTTTTCTTTAGGACACATTCTGATGTGGTTTAGGAACTTTAGCTGATCAATAATGGTTTCTCTGAAAGTTATTAGTCTAGAACCCCATGGATTGCCTTTAGGGGCGTCTGGGCACTGCACATCTGTCACTTTTCTTTGACAATCTGCAAGGTGTGGGTACAGCATCTGTACATACCAGTATATAATGCCATCCTGGTTTGTTTGAGAATCCCCATGGTGACAATGTAGACTCAACACAGAGCCTGCATGTGCTTAGCATACTGGCTGGAATTAAATACCTCATTTAAAAACCAAGATGTAAAAAAAAAGGAAATAGAGTAAGTCTCTAGTTTTCAATTGCATTGCAAATAGGACCGGGTAAGGCTTATGTGTAGAATTCTGCTTGGGTTGTTCTGAATTTAAATGGTTCATCTCTAGCTAAAGAATAGCTGGGGTATTTTGATATTTGAATCTAGCAAAAAAAATGCAAAGTATATTTGTCAATTTAACAAATATTTGTTGAATATCTACTATATGTTGCAAATGAAGCCAAGAATAAGGCATACAATTATTCTGTCCCCATGGAGTCTGCATTCTGGTGGTAGAAACTGATAATATTGATAAGTCCATATAAACACACACAAACTCATTCTGTCAGTGAATAATAGTAACTCAGACACTATAGTGTCTGGTACTAGTATCATGAATGACAATGAGAGATAATGATCAGAATTGGTACTTTTGAGCCAGTGCTCTTTGGATAGAGGCATTAATGAAGTGAGGAGGAGAACCATGATGGAGGACTGATATTTTTCACACACACACACTCACATGCTCACACAAGGAACAATGTGGATGAAATTGCATGGAAATGAATGTGCATAGGACAGTAAGGCCCAATGCATGAGAGTAGAAACGGACATATTAGGAAAGACATATTCTTGGGCTTTGTTCTAATTGTGAATAAGAAAGCATTAAGGAACATAAGAAGATGGAAATAAGATCTTATTTACATATCTCAACATTATAAGAAAGACAGAGACAAACACATCAATAGTCCAAGTCCTGAAAACTATAAACATGTTACCTGATATCATGGTAAAGAGCAATTAAAGTCTCAGATGTAAGTAACATGACCAACCAAAGAATGGAGGTTCAAGATAGTTCCAATGGAAATCACAAATGACCTCAAGGACAAAAGAACTTAGGAAAAGATGTCAAGTTCATGAAGAGTGAAGAAGGCTTAGTCCGCTGTGATGCTGTCTTTGACTGTGGTGGAACAGGGAAATGATCCATGGTGTATGGAGAGCTGGAAGAAGCTAAAGAAGAGAAAGTATGGATTCTATGCAAGAGTCTTTAAAAATAAAAAGGCAGCTAGATAACACTGATTTTTAGTTCATTGATATTTAAGTTGGATTTCTGACCCACAAAGTTTTATATTTGCATAAACTACTAATCTTGTGGCAATACATTATGATGCAAATAAAATATAAATATAGTCTAGTTTGTGTTGGGGACAGAATGTGCTAGTAAAGTAGAAACACGGAATCCTATTGTGTTGCCACTTTGGCTTTACAATGCAGAGAAATGGAAAGACTACAGCGTGTTTGAGGAGGGACAAAGTTGTCAAATTTGGGTCACATTTTCAAGGTTTCAAAAAATTATTTTGTTTAATTCTTGGAACTTTGGTTTAAAGCCATTGAGATTTGATATCTAGGTGAGTAGTATATTTGGCAACATGGGAAAGACTGGAATAGTTGTGGGTAGAAAAGCAAGAGTTCTGGTTTAGAAATTTAAATTTGAGATTTTCTTTTGATATCCAAGAAGAAACAGTGATTAGGCAACTGGATAAACCAGTTGAAAGTTCAGAAGATAGGTCAGGAGTGGGAATAGAAGTGTAAGATGGCAAAGCTGCCCCTGAGAAAAGGCTTTGGTCCTGCATGCTTCAGCAGTAGTATCCTAACCTAGCTGCTCACATGGGAAACATTAGATACTTTTTCTTGTCAAAAGTCTTATAATGTGGAATCTTCTAGCTGCTGAACGGCCTTCCTAACAGCACCCCCCAATCTGTTTTATCACTTCATATTCAATATAACTTGGACAATCAAAATTGCTCAAATTGAGTCTAGAAAAGAGTAAAATCTAGTTTATCTTCCTGAATATTTAGGGACGTATCCATGAATATGTCCTGACCATATGCTCTGGTTCAAACTGGGTCAGAAGACATCAGTAGTTTGAGCAGAGTAATGGGTGCAACCTTTATTTGTACAATTGAAAACATCTCAATAAGATCAACACATGAAATATCTTAATGAGGAAAGATGAGAGGGGGCTACCATTTTCATTAGTGCACGATCTCATATTTGTACACATCTCTTCTCTGTATAATATAATAGTCGATATAATTAAAAGCATTGCTTGGTCTGAATGCCTTCAGTGTGGCTGAGATTTGGACTTTGTTAATAAAGAAAAAGTAGGTGTTGGGAGTCAGTAGTAATTCTGATGCTGGTCCATCCTAATATTTTCATGTACTCTTCTCTATGCTTTGAAAACACATATACCTTCTCTGAAGGTAGCATCCTAATAATTACTTCCAACTGACTGCTTCACACTTCCAGGTAAAGGACAGTCTCCTTCAAGAGGAGATGGTACAGTTCCTTGTCCAGTATATGGAAACCTGAACAGCTTATTATGCTACCTTTCATTCAAGAGTGCCCAGCCCTTTTAATATAGGTACACAGACATTTGCAAAATGTCATACTTCATTTCTTGATTTAATTAAACTATTTGAGAATTTATGCACAAATACTGTATTTATACAATTTCTACCTCAACCTCTCCCCTCTCCTACTCATCCTACTCCCTTTTCAATTCATGATTTTTTCTTTATAGCATTACATATAGGCACACATGTGCATATATATTAATAGAACCTACTGAGTACATTTAGTGTTGCTCATGTGTATATGTTTTTAGGCCTGATTACTTGGGATTGAATAATATATCAGGGGCTCATGCCCAATGAAAATGGATTCTCCTTTTCTCTGCAGCCATTAATTGATTGTTTTTTATTCAATCTTTTAAAATTCATATAGCTATACAAAGTATTTTTATCATACCCATCCATCATTGTCTCTCTAGTGGTATTAACAGGTTTGGGCCCTATAGATTCATGTATTTAAATGGTTGGCCCACAGGTATTGACACTTTTAGTATGTGTGTCCTTGTTAGAATAGATGTGGCTTTGTTGGAAGAAATATGTCACTGTAGGAATGAGCTTTGAGGTTCAATACTTAAACTCTATCCAGGGTGGAAGAACCAGTCTTCTCCTGACTGCCTTTGGATCAAGATGTAGAACTCTTTTCTCCTTTTACAGCACCATGTCTGATTGGATGTTACCATGCTTTTCTGCCATGATGACAATGGACTAAACATCTGAATCTGTAAGCCAGCTCCAATTATATGTTGTCTCTTTTAAGAGTTGCCTTGGTCATGGCATCTCTTCTTACCAATGGAAACCCTAAGACACCCTTCGACCTTCAGTTGTGCTTTCCAACTCCTTGTGCTTCCAACTTTTTCTCCATCCCAATTTTATGCCTTCAATTTTTTGGTTATCAATGCCCCCATAAATTGTTTGATATTCCAATGTTACATTGTTATCTGCAAAATTCATGCTCATGAGCCATATAAACAACATTAAAATGGGGGGAAAAAGTGTAGAAGAAGTATCCCGAGGCTGGTAGCAGCCCTACGTACATTGACAAGTAAGTGTGAAGATCAAGTAAATCTCTCATGTCTGGACTCTAACTTGTTAAAAACTTTATATTCCCAGAAGTGGATATCATCAAACCAATCAAATGAGGGGCTTAGAAGACCAATCTGGAGACACTTGCCCTGACCTGTGGCAAAGACTTAACATCAAACTGCCTTGTGATGAGAAACCACAGATAGTTGCTAGAATCTGCTGTGGATCATTTATAAATGGCACCATTAAGTACAGGATTTAAGTAATATGTGTGTCTTATTCTCATCATTCACAGTCAGCTCTTTTGTTGTTAACATGATGTGATAACATGATGTATTATTTCATACCATTTTTTTTTTGAGTGGTTAGAACATTCAGATTTCACATAGGATTAAGGAAACCTGAAAAGGAAAACCCAGCTAGGTGGTTCACTGTGAATCTCTGGACATTCACTTAGGATACATCTCATTTATCACTAGAAGATAGTGTCTCAGCACTTTAAATCATGGTGGGTTTTTTGTTTTTGTTTTTGTTTTTGTTGTTTTTTTTTTTCAAGCCACAGTTCTGACATTTGCGCCAAATATCGTTGGTTGTTTTATCACTAGCCTGGGAGGAAACAATCCAGAAGCACCTCAGTGGCGTAAGACTTAGAGCTATGGTCATCCTCTTCCTCTTGTCCCCTTACTGTAGTCGAAGGAGGAAAGTAATTTAGAGAGAATGTGGAAGGTTCATGCTAATTGCTAAGTTATTGACAGTCATGCCTTCAATCCTTTGGCTCCTACTCCATTATTCTTTGTATTTGTGCTTGCTTCTGTATTAGATCCACCCTCATTTTGTACTTTCAAAAGCTTTCCAAGTATCAAATGTATTTATTATCTTCTAAATATGAAGTTATAAAGCCCACAGGGTGGTTTTAGTTTTTAGACATCTTGTGAAATAAAAATTCTGAGAACCTGAATATCCATGGCCTCTAATGTATGACTATCCATGGGATATGTACTTTGAATAGCACACAGAGATTACTTCAAGTTTTTAAAAAACTTACTTAAATAAATTATTCCTTTCTATAAACATTGTTCTAAATTTTGTTTTATTTGCACAACACCATGTCTGTATGCTCTGCCTATTTATACTCAGATCTAAATCTCTCCTTTTAGTTAATGTATGATACTTCTTAATTCCCAAACTCCAACATATCATATTTTACTTTTTGGATTCATTTAGCCAATTCTCTTTTCTTACACATTTCATTTGTTTCCAATATTTATTTAAAGTAATTAAGTAAAAGTATTTAATAGTCAGTGCTTTAAGAACTACTGAAAATATTTGTAAAAAGGGAATTTGAATTACATATGGCCTAAGGAAAAAGATGATGTGAGTTTAATTTTTATGAAACTTTTAGGAGCCCTAAAGATAAAAACTTATAGATTGAGAAGAAATATCCACAATTCTAAATTTTCTTCCTCTTCTTTTATAGAAGAAACAAGAGTTGCAAAGAATTTAAACACCTCCTGCCTCAGTTACAGAATCTTGATTGATGATTTGTGCTTTTTAATCATCTGTCTCCTGGGTCACTTTCCCTGTCATCTTCCAGGTGTCTTGTCTTTGTGTTTCCTTTTCCACTTAAACACATTTCTCCCAAGAAATCTTGAAAGATATTAGCTCCCATGTCCTATTTCAGCACTCAAAACCACTGCTATGTGATGCAAACCACTATTTTGTAAAATAAAACAAAATCTCTCTTGCCCATTGTCTTAGTTAGGGTTTGCTGCTGTGAACAGACACCATGACCAAGGTAAGTCTTATAAAGGACAACATTTAATTGGGCTGCCTTACAGGTTCAGAGGTTCAGTCCATCATCATCAACAAGGTGGGAGCAGGGCAGCATGTAGGCAAGCATGATATAAGCATGATGTACATCTTCATCTGAAGGCTGCTAATGGAAGATTGGGTTCCAGGCAGCTAGGATGAGGCCCACACCCACACCCGCAGTGACACACGTACCCCAACAGGGCCACACCTTCTAACAGTGCCTGGACCATGGATATTCAAACCATCTCACCCATGACAAGAAATGCCTATGACATTTTTCTTTTCAAGAAAATCTTTAGAGTCAATACAGCCCCTAGGATTTTTCCTCAGGATGGCAAGAGATGAGCAACATGGTTTTCAACCTCTATCTGAAGTGCTGGCTTTCTCAGGACCTGTGTTTGTACAAATCTAGTAACTTCACTTTTCCACACTTCTCTAATATAACCCTTTTGCTCTAAACACTCTTGACTCTCACCAACCCACCCACATTCCACTTCTTTGCCTTTCACAAATCTGAAAATCCTTCTCGAGTCACTGTCTCCGCTACGAAGTCAGGGCTAAGGTTTCTTCCTCTACAGTCTCCAATACCAAGCTGTTTATAATATACACTGTGACAGTAGATTTTTAAAATCTAAGTCAGCATTTTATTATATAATTTCCTTAATAAACCTTTAGCAGTTCTGAAGTCACTTGTTCTTTTACTTATTTCTCAGTCACTGATCGCTACAAATAGGTTTCAACATTCTGGTACCCAGATACTTTCTTCCAGCTTCCCGGTCCTTTACTTGATGGGTTAAAACATTCTAAGGCCCTCAGAATGGATCAGTGGGTGCTCTGCTGACAATTTCTTCTATCTGCATTTATGTGACATTAGCTCTCATGATGATTTGAAAGAAAACTGGAGTTATTGATTTATCATACTTTTTTTTTTTATTAAAACAATTGTTGTTCTTACCATACTTCTAAGAAGAAGCTCCTGGAACCTCATGAGTGAAATCAGAAATTTTTCTATGTAGGTAATATATGAGTTTAGTAATGTTTCCTGAGGAGTGTATATTACTCATAATTATTATTGTAATTGGTCAACAAGAAGTTATTACATCTTCCATGGCTACAAAATATTGTGAGAAAATGACCCTTAATCCTTAAATATGAGGCTAATGTATTTGACTACCCTACCAGTTTTCATTGTAATTGATGTGAATATTATTTTCAGCAAGTATTTCTTTCACATGTTATCATATGTTTCCTTCTTTGTGATATCAACACATATTTTTAAGCAAAAAAAAAGGCCTATTAATTATCCCTAAAATGCACATGTCTTTAAACTACAAACACAATACTCTCTTTCCCATTAAATTTACTGATATTAAACTTACAATATTTTTCTTCTTCTAATCATTATTATTTCCCAGGTGATTTTTTCCGATCTTTAAGTAATGGAAAACTGATACTTTATGTATATTATAGAGCAAAGAAGTTGATCAGCAGGAAGAGTAGCAGAAATACTCTAGAGGATTTTTAAAAAGATGAGGGAAAGGAGAATCTGAAACTCAAATGCCTGTGTTCATTTTTTTTTCCCCTGGAACAAGTTCTCACGCATTTCAGGCCTACCTTCAACAGAGGTTTGCCTTGAACTTCTGATTCTCTTGCTAAGCTTACAGATAGGGATACAACATCCTGCCTGGTATGTTAATGATTTTAATGTAGTGGAGATGGAAGAAAATAGTACCACATGTAGTGAAGGCTTGAGAACAAGAGGAACCGAAAGTGGGTATTTGAAGCTATGAAATTATGGGAGCACTAGAAGCAATGGAAAGACTCTGAATAGCAGCTGGGGGAAAAAACCCACAAACGCTGGTAAAATGGTTAACAAACGTGAAGATTCACTTCAAAGCAAAACAAAACAAAACAAAACAAAAAAATGTTAACAGTTAGAGAATTAAAATTGAAGTATTATAGATGAAGCTCTATAGGTTTTGCTTGGCCATTTGGACTTTCAATACCATTTAATAGTATAACTATGACTTTAACAGCCAGAAAATTTTATTAAGCTCAGAGAATGAGTCAATGGAATTGTTAACTGACCAAACAAATGCTGTACACCCCTGTAATGAAAAGATTGATTCCAGACTTTGGCAGAAAACTGTCTGGCAAAACAAGAACATTTCTCATGATTTGGCATCAAATTCCCTCTACTATATCTACCAGGCCAACTCCACACTTAAAAACAGATGTAAGCAAAAAGAGAGCTGTTCTCAAGAGGGATTTCCTGTATTGGAAGCATGGAGGAAGATTATGAAAATCAAAATTTGAGGACTCATTTTTGTTAGTAAACTCCCTCATGGAATGAATATTCACTGAATATCTAATAAGGGCCAAATGACACTGTGAGTTCTAAGAATAAAGAGCTTATTGATATTTTAAAAATTACAGTGAATCATTCCAAGAATTGGCAAAGCATGCCTGTTGAACAAGTGTATCACTGCCATTTTTTGCAGCTTATTGGCCCATTTATTCACATAGTCTATATTTCATACTGTAGTTCAATATCAGGGACAGTGACTGTGTAGTCTTAGAAAATAAAAAATATATATTTTTATTTGACATTTATAAAAATAACTAGATAAATTCAATTGTTATAATAGAGTTAAATTCAAGATCATTAAATTATAAAGACAAGGACCCAGGAATATTAATGGGAGCTTCCAAGAAGAGTTGATATGAGACATTTGTTTTTACTTTCTAAATATATAAAGGAGTTTCTCGGTACAAAGAAACTAAGGTAGTGCTTTGGTAACTACACAGATTTAAAATAGTAATAAATAACAGGTGAATGTAGGGGTCTACTCACTGCTGTTCTGGCATAAACAGAATTTGGAATGTGTGACCAATAGAAGAATGAACACAATTAGCCAGTAAAGCCCACATCTGGAGTGGAATTGCCTTGTGTTTAAGACTTGGTGGTATGTACCCCAACTCAGCACTTTTCACTCATCTTCTCCTTCCTGATTCTGCCCCTCATTTATTCTTACAAGATAGACTTGATATGTAGCCAAGTCAGGCCTCCAATTAATGATTCTCCTATCTTTAGTCTTTAGAAGGCTAAATGTCAGGCCTGTAGCAACACATTAGCTTACATTGAATTAATTCTGTATGGAAAAATATTCCAAATTAATAGAATGTAGTTTTGCCCTTATTAAGTTCAACCTCTAATAGAAATAAATATTTAGTAAAGCATAGGACATAATAACATATATTATATACAATAATAAGTGTCTTAGTCACTGTTCTGTTGCTGTGAGTAAACATCATGACTAAGGCAAATGTTATAAATGAAAAGTATTTAATTGGGGACTTGCTTACAATTTCAGCAGTTTAGTCCACTATTATCATGATGGGGAGTTTGGCAGCATTCATGATGCTGGAAAAGTAGCTGAGAGGTATGAAATAGAAGGTTCTGGGTATGTTATATGATTCAGACTCAAGTGGTGGTTTGCAAAAGCAAACTCACATTTTGTTTTGCTAAGGGAAGACATATGGGAGGACATGTGATGTTTAGAAAGAGTATAAATAGGACTCAATGGACAATGGTGGAACACTTGCATAGCTAACTTTGCAATGCTTCATTGATCTCACTTCTTCATCTTCATTTATTTTTCCTTCATTGAGAGAGGCACAGCAGAAAACTTCTCCTGGTATCCTGACTGGTCCTGGTCGCTCCTGTTGACTCTTATAGATTTGATGGAGGCCTGGCAGTTTCTGCTGGATCATGCTACTGTTGCTGATTCCTGTTTTCTATCCTGACACTACTGAACTAGACTGCTGGTATCCTGACAAACTTAGATTGAAATCGCCCCAAAGAACTACTTATAAATAGGTCCACATCCTACTTAACCATCTTTTGTCCCCTGCCTTTGGATGGTGGGTTAGAAGCCGGTTGGAAACCTTTGAGAACCCTCATTAAAAGGTTTTAAAAAATTAAGCCTACAGAGCTACATCCTGATCTGTTGGCTAAGAGAAAGACTCTGGGCTTTGCATGGGTTTTTGAAACCTCAAAACCCACCCCTAGTGACACACTTTGTAAAACAAGGCTACAACTCCCAATCCTTTTAATTCTTCTAAATAGTGTCACTGCTAGTGACTAAACATTCAAAAAATATAAGCCTGTTGGGACCATTGTTATTCAAATGACCACAAAGGAGATTTTGCTTTTAATAAGGAAAATAGTAACTGGTTGTTGGATAAGAAAATTGATAATAATAATGCATCTTGAAGGACAACTGAAAGTTTACAGGTTATTTGGAGATGTAAGCAGACATTGTTTTATTTAATTGGGAGAAGAAAAATGTAGAGACAGAAAGAAATGCTAAGGAATTTGAAATATAAAGAAAACTAGTTTTGCTAAATAACAGAATTTGTGGACATAGGGCAGAACAGTCTTGCTGATCCAGAGGGTACGGATAGAAAAGAATGAAACAGAGATAGAGGGCATGAAAAGATTAAGGATTTCTTCCTGAACATATAGTATAACAAGGACAGTTGGCTACTACAGGTTATGTGCTATTATCTGAAGAGGCTAGGAGTCTCTCTGCTACGTAACATGGAAGGAAGGATGGGAGAAGAGATATCGCCTTTCCTTTTCCTTGTCCCATTTGATAAACTGCTCTGGTGATTAATGCAGAATTATCATATTTGCACTCTTTGGTCTGCACTCAGCTCTCCTGAGATAGTAGTGTCATTCACTTTTTTAATCTGATCAGAGTACATGCTCATCTGCCTCTCCTTGCTAGCCAATATCAAAAGTAGAATTCTGCTGTTTGAGTGGATGTGGATGTAGCAACCATAGAGATGTGGCTTCATTATCTTAGGGATGGGTTATATTTTTTCAGGGGTCATTTAAGATAGGAAGCAACTAAACAGGTATGTTGACATATAAATTGCGTGTGAGGTGACCATTAAACTGATTTCCAATATTGTAGTGTAAACACAAGAGATGTTATAACCATCTGATTAGAGATACTGAGTTCTTAATTGGTATCAAGGGTTTGATTTACTAGCAAACAAGCATTAGATAAAGACTTTTCAGAAGAACACTATTTGTTCAAAGGTGTGACTAATTTGCTTGTGTTTTTTGTTCCTTTGTTTTGTTTGTTTGTTTGTTTGTTTGCCATTTAGAATGGGAAGGACATAGTATATAAGCTTTTAAAACAGTTTTCTCTCCAGATTTCTGTGCAGTTCATCATCCTCCTTGAATGGATAGGACAGACATATTTGTCCCAGGAGACAAAATAGCCCTCATGACTGTCTATTTCTAAGCAGCAGGTGAAATTTTCATGCGTATAAATGTAATCAATCACTTATTAAACTATTCATGCATAAAATAATCCACTCTGCTGTTATTCTCTGATCTAGAACCTAGGAAGGTGAAGACTAAATCATTCATCTTCTATTGAAGAGGAGATACTGAGCTCCCTACATAGGAGGGTAGGAAAAAAAAAAAAAAAAACAAAGAAAGATGTGAGAAAGATGTAGTCTCTCCACTGAATGTAAATGGACTTTGTTGTGATCATAAAAAGAGAAAGAGCTATAAAAATATGTTCTGGCGAGGTGTAGGGCAAAGGGATGCCTCGCGGGCCCATGCGGAGGCATCCCTTCCCCCTGAGGGGCCAGACACATGCTGGTAAAGTATAGAATGAAGTTTATTTAGGGCATGGGGAGGGGAGTTAATGGGATGGGGTGGTGAGCAGGAGGAGGGGGGAGGGAACAGGGGTTTGTTTTAGTTTTTGTTTTTTTTCTTTTCTTTTCTTTCTTTTTTTCTTTTTTCTTTTTTCTT